>OZ018325.1:201520222-201582722 GCA_963969495.1 Ceratothoa steindachneri | reverse complement strand
AAGTATGCTGCTCCTAACAATGATATACAGGACTAAGGCTATGGAAGAAAATACGGATTGAGAGCGCACTGCAAATTGTCAATTTGCGGAGGGTGTTGGGTTTGAAGAAGGATAAATAAAGTAAAGAGCTAGTGGCAATGTAGCAACAGTCGCTACATTGGTTTAACCACTTTGCAGCTGCAACTGAGGATCTCTAAGCCCTTGGGGATTTAATATACGTTCGCATAGTATCAATAGTGGTCATTCCAGTGATACAGATAATATTTCTGCAATTTAGACTGCATCAAGCTCTATAGATTTAAAATGTTTTGAATCTCTTTATATAAAAAAATGAACCACGAATTAAATGACTACGCTTCATCTGTCAAATTAATGACCCGGTATATATTTTCCAACCAACCAATTCTCTTATATCCCACTCAACACAACTTACTCCTTCACCATTATTATTCATACAATTAGTTGCCCCTACAACTCCAATAGTCCAGGTTAGTAATTGTAATATTGCGCTTGTAATTCAGATCTTCCTCATATCCACTTAAATTGCAATGGGTGTAAAGATTTTTATTTCATTATATGTGTGTACTCAATTTAGTGATTTTTACTATGCTAGTTTCACAATTTACCGTTTTGAATTGCTTAGTTCTAGTGAAGCAATGTTTTATTCCAACCAATTATCTATATTTGTCTATTTTTAATACCTACTCGGTTTAAGTCAACATTTATTTGCGTCCTTTGGTTTAAGCTCTATTCTTATTGGTTCACTTTAAGACATTATTTTCTTTAGAGTTATTTGCTCTTTCTTTGAGCTCTTTTTTCCTCTGATAGGTTGTTGAATGTTGTCTAATACACATGATGTTGAATGTTACCTAATGTACATGTTCCAATATTTTATTTATTTATTGTCTGTAGACAATAAAAATGGAACAAAGTTTGCTCATTTATTATTTCTCAAAAAATTCAGATAGTAAACAAGTGTGTGTACACGAACCCGTACCGGGTACAAAGGATAAACGGTAGCAACCGCGCTCGTCCTGGTACCGAGACAGGTAACGTGCGGGAAGATCACCCAGACTGGGACATTCAACAAGAATGTGCTGAACACTCTGGGGAACAACGCAGTCTTCGCAGTAAAGTGCAGGGGAGTGCTTCATCAAATGGCGGTGCATCCCGAGAGCGTACTCAATTCGAAGAGAGAAAGCAGCCTGAAGGCATCACGGCATTGGGGAGTAGGTCCATGGGAAAAGGCGCGGCAAATTGCACGTAACTTTCCCTCAGCCGTCTTCAATGTTCTTTACCGGAGGACTGAGCTGATTCCTTTCATGTAGTCCGTGTCAAGAAGAGCGAAACCATGGTCTTGTCGCTCATCAATGTGCTGATTCGCCGCAGTTCCCACATGTCCAGGAACCCAGAAGATAATTTCAACATCAGCACGGTTTGCCAAGACCGGGAACTAAAGGTGATGTAGATTCCAATGTACGGAGGGAACTCGAGGCACTTTTTGAGTATCTAAAGATTACAATCTGGTTTCCGAAAACGGACACGACGCGTTATCTCCCGTACCGAAAGGTGTATTGCAAACAGCCTGACCATGAATTCAGACGCAGCGCTTGGTAGAAGTCCCGCGGAATTCAAACATAAGAGATACGGAGTAGAATGCAATCAGCTCCTGGGACTTAGAGTCATCTGTATACACTGGCACGTATCCATCGTAAAAAGAGAGGTGCTCCAAAAGGTCAATCGCAATACTCCCGCCGTTGTATAAGCATTGAAGCAAAGGCGTGGCAAAAAATTGTCAAAGGTGGTACCCTCCAGGGTGGCGTCCTGGGCAGAACCGGGCCGAGAGCTATACTGAGCTCAGAGGGAAGCGCCGGGCTCGCGCGTACAGGCGAATAATGCACTGTACACGGCGCATAGATAATGGCATCTCCCCAGCATCGACAAGTAGGCTCTCAATGGGGGATGTGCGAAAGGCACCGGTCGCCAGGCGAAGGCCGGTGAGGTGGATCGAGTCCACCTTACGCAATACACGCTCGGCTACGGATGCATAAAACACGCGTCCGTAGTCGAGCTTCGAACGAACAAAGGATCGATAAAAAAGTAAGGCAGTAGCCCTATCAGCGCCCCAAGTGCTGAACGTCACGGAACGGAGAATATCCATGGCGCGGGTACAAGAAACCCTAAGGCTGCGAATATGAGCCTCCCAGGTGAGGCGTTGTTCAAATACAAGACCGAGGAAACGGTGCGATTAAACCACTTCCAGGCGTACCCCATTAAGAAACAAGTCTGGGTCTGGGTGGAGCCGTGGGTGGCGGCAGAATTGCACCACCTTAGTCTTGGCCAAAGAAAACCGAAACCTACGCGCTTCGGCATAGCGAGAGACGCGGTTCAATGCCTGTTGGGAGTCGACATCTGGGCCGCGCCAAGAGAGATCGAAAAGTCGTCCACGTAGAGCGTAGCGAGAACATCTTCTGGCAGCACCGAGGTGATGCCGTTGATGCTCAGGGCAAACTGTGACAGTAAAATAGTGTGACAGCTGTCAACAATGTTATTATAAACAAACCGGGAAAGAACTAGATGTCCGTGTTAAGCAATATCAAGCCAATATACGTAATTGCAATGAACAATCTGCGCTTTTTCTACATATGTACAATCTTACCCATAGCATTAACTGGAACAGTGCCAAACCAGTCATAAAATGCAGTAATTATATTTCGAGAAATATATTAAAATGTATCTCCATTAGCGTTATCCCATTATTACTACATACATAAAATCTCAAATAAAGTTGTTTCGGGATTTTGTACCCCCCTAATTAAGGTTCAGAGGTGGGTACTCTAATCCCCCCCCTTCCACTATTTAAGGCAATGTATGTCCAACCTCCTGTTCATTCCTTGAGAAGGTCTTTAAGAATAAAGACGAAAGCGCTCGGAATCGTTTTTCACCTTTCCTTTGTGGGTGTATCTGCATAACTTTGATGATTTACGTGCACTTTGTGAGTTTTTTTCATATATATATTGCTAGCAGAGCTATGGCTGAATGTGGTAGATTTGGTTAGTCGCCGAATGAGGTACCTATTCAGTTTGACTTAACAGTGGCTGTCATGTAGGTAGTGACCGTGGTGGAATCTCACTTCAAACAGTAGGTATCGAATAAGATACCTTTAAAAAATCCGAGTCGGACTAAAAAAAAACACCTTAAAAAACATTAAGCCATAATTTCGACGCCATCCTGAAAGGAGGAGCGGGCGATGGTAAATGCGAAAGAAATTAAGCCGATTCCTTACCGTTAACAAATATATTTCGTCACCATTACGACGCAATGTTGAAGGACGTGAAATGGGGTTTGAAAGAACTCGGAATCTAGGCTTTCCGGGTCCGTGCACATTTCAATAGTCGTTAATTACTCGCCTGTTACCTTTGAGGCTTTGCATTAGAGGGCGTGCGTCCGCACGCGCGTGTATGTATGTATATGTGTGTGTGCGTGTTATTTCGCGTGAATCTAGGGTAAAACTCCCATAACAAAACGATGCATAAAATAAAGAATACGACAGAGAGATTGAGAAAGATAGGCTGAAATAGAAAGAGACCGAAGAAAGAAAATAAAGTACCGATCAAATGATTGCCTTCTGTTAAAGCGCGTGTTGATGCGACGAGATAAATCTCTCGTCGGTCGTTTCTTTGATTGGGCGACAAACTCGCAATTGGCGTTACGCGGTGTCGAGTCTTCTCACAGCTGCGAGCGAAGCTTCGCTGATCGTATAAGGTGCCAATGCCAAGTGCCGCTTTCTCAGCATGGGAGCGGAGGGTTTCACTCAGAGAAATGATATTTGACACCTAATCGCCCACTCTACAAATGCTGTTAGGCCCCGTCCCAATTCGGCCGTCATCATTGAGATGATATGGTAATATGACCATCTCGTTTCAATCCAGACTTTCCCTGCGCCAATGACCTATCGTTGACAAGGAGCCAGATGGAAAATGACCTCTGATCGGACCGTGCTTGTCAACCTTGACCAGTCGCCTGGGTGTAGGTGTTGGGAGATAACGAAAGGTTAGTTGTATGGATCCTTATTTTTTTCCCCAGAGTGGGACTATCTGACAACTAATCATCCCCGATGTGACTTAACTTCGCTAGATGAGGACAGTGTGTCCACTCTATGACAATAACATAAGGATTGAATTGAATACTGCTTGTCAGTCGAGTGTATGTGCGTGTGTGCACGTGCATATACGAAAGTCTTTAAAAAAAACGACGATTTGGTGTTCAAGTTACGAGGAAAAGTTTCAAAAAGTTATTACCAAATTTCATCTAAATATCCTTCTTTTGCGAATTGCCCTTCCATTTAAAGGTCCAACGTATCCACCACAACACAACAACCACAACATACCCGCCCAGTCGTTACCTCTTGATACAGTTTCTCCGATTTCTTTGGCGCTAAAACATTTACAAACGCACTCTCAAAACCATTATTCATCGAAACCGTTGACAAAAATCGTGAACGTTAAAAGAATCACCGAATCGAATTTATATAAAAAAACAAAACCAGATAAATTGCACAGAAATTAAACTTTTCTGTGTATGAAACAAACAACGGTAGTCACTGGCTCGCTCGGTACTAGAAATGCTCACGGTTAATGATCGCGGTTTTCGAATGGCCTTAGACTAACGGTTTAAGGCGGGAAATACTTCTATACTAAACGCATACGAGAATATATACGAAAATAGAGAAATACATACAAGACTACGAGAATATATACACTATAAGAATATATATATATATATATATATATATATATATATATATATATATATATATATATATATATATATATACACAAGAAAATGTACGCGACTAAACGATATACGGTACAATCGACACGCACATAAAAATAGAACGTTAATTCCTTATTTAATATACATCATATATTTGGAAAATCAAAGACCAACGGGGCTATCTTGGTCATGTTTTAAAATGTTAATTTAACTTTAAATCTTACCCTATTGAGCGAAAATGTGTGGAAGGAGCTTAATCCAATTTTCGTACTAATGCTCGGGAGGCAGTGATGGGGGGGGGGGGACTCAACTTCCCCGACCTGTCTTAGCTCGCTAAAAACAGCGCGAGAAAGGGGCCTCAACCCAGCTGCCAGAAAAAACCCCCTAAGATTTTGTAATTTCGAACGAAGTTAGAACCCAAAATACTAAAAAAGATATGGGGATTTATTTAAGGTTGGCTCATGTTTGGTAGACATTCTCAAAACCCTCGATCAATATACGGTTAGACGGATTAGTAGGAGATACGTTCGTAGTTTTTCGCCTTTTACTAAACTAAAAACCTCCCATTAAATATCAATCTTTAGTCGAGGCTGCATTTCGTTCGCTACGAGACGGATAGCATAATATTATAGTTTAAACTCAATAAATTGGGCATCAATCAAAAAGTAGGTCCTCAATCGCTAAAACAGCAACGACAATTTGAAAATAGTTCATCATAGTCTATCGATTGATTAAAATTGTTCGTCAATCCTTCACAAATAAGCCATCATTCCTTTACAAATATGCGAGCAATCTTTCAAATGTGATCAAATAGTCAAAAATAGGCCGACCATCCCTCAAAATAAGTGAAAAGATAAAGGGTTGCCTTAGCAAAACTTTATCAATACTAAAGATGGGGCTGTAAGAGCTCATTTCTAGCCGCTATGTAGAAGCCGATTTTCTCTCATAGGACTTCGAGACATCCCTATATACAATCATTATTAATTCAAGGTGACACAAAGTGTGCCCCCAAAAGGTCGAACACAATACAGTCGATGCTGTGGAAGCTTTGGGAGCAGAGGCGTGGCGACCAATAGTCAGAGGTGGTATACTATGTTTGCGTCCGAGGCAAAATCAGAGGAGCTACCGGCCTTAGAGCTACAACAAACTCTCGAAGTAGTTTCCTAGCCTTAAACACAAAGGGCTTACGGTATGAATGGCGTCACTCGGCGTCAAAGGAACGGTCGAAATTAGCCGCAGATACAGTGAGAGCCATTGGCGACTGAGGAAAGCACCGCGCTCGTGCGTACAAGCGCATATTGAACTGTGCATGGCCCAGAACGATTTTTTTTTTTTTAAGAGCTCATCTGGCGACTGCCTACTTGGGCATTAGTCGCCGTATTAAAACTGGCCTATTTCTAGGCTACTTTAAAATAAAATTAAAGAGAAAAAAAAACAACACCCCAAAAGGGGGAAAGGAAGCAAGCTGGTGCGTCGGGAAGAGGTCACCCCGGCGCAGGAGCGTGCAACTAAAGGAAAAAACAACAAAAAAAACAAATGCAAAAAAACAAACCTTGCTTAAATAATAGGGAGAAGGCCGGCCTCCCCCAAGAAGTCAACAAGTCCACAAGTCAATGTGCACGAATCTGAACCGAGCACAAGGGACAGGCGGTAGCGACCCCGCCCATCCCGGTACTGGGACAGGTATCGTGCGCGAAGATCACCCAGACTGGGACATTCGACAAGAATGTGCCGAACAGTCTGGGGGACGACGCAGTCGTTGCAATAGGGCGCAGGCGAGCGCTCCATCAAGTAGCGATGCGTCACACGAGTGTGTCCGATTCGGAGACGACAGAAAGCCACCTGAAGCCGTCGCGGCATTGGGGGATAGGTCCATGGGAACACTCGCGGCGCAATGGCACGCAACTTTAAGTTCCCTTCGACCGTCTCCCATCTTCTTTGCCAAGCAGTCCGAAGAGCTGCCCGTATTCCTGCCATGTAGTCGGTGTGAGGAAGAGCGAAACGCTGGTCCGGTCGCAGAGTCCTCGCGGACTCTTTGGCGCCCTCATCGGCGCGCTCATTCCCCGCATGGCCCAGAACGAGTGGCATCTCCTCGGCATCTCCCAGTAAGCTCATAATGGGGAATGTGAGGAAGGCATCGGTCGCCAGGCGGTGAGCCGTGTGGTCTCATCCGTAGCGAAATGTAGCGAAAACGGTCGCATAAGACCATTCCCATGGAGAAACGGAAGGGTGTCATGCAAGAACTTGCCTCGAATCTTTTTGACTCTCTCCCACAAATCTGCAAGAGGAGCCTTCCAGTTGAGTGGGGACATGTATGTCTCGCAGGAACAGCGGTGAGTCTGCTTTGAACTACTGTATGTTTGAAGCTAGCCCTAGCTCGACTAAATTTACCGACAGTAAAGTCATTCGAGCAGCGCTTATAAAGCAGACGGCCTGCAAAACGACTAAATGTTCTACGAATAGTAGTTAGGCCAACATCAATGAATTTGTCGGAGAAAAACTCAACGGCATCATCTACCGACCTAAACTCCTCGACTGGGACAAATAAATCAGTCATTTTTTGAAATGAGCATCGCCGCGTCCGATCCATGCACCATTGGGGTGGGTATTCAGGCGGCAGCGGTCCAAAAAATGATAGTTGAATGGAAACATGATCATTACCATGGAGAAAATCTAGCACATCCGACCCAAAATCAGGCTATAAATCCTGAGAGAACAGGAATAAATAAATGCAGGAAAATTAAGAGGTTTCCGGACAGTGACTCGAAATTTCACCCACGTATACGATACCTCTCTCCAGCTCATCAATCAGGTACGCAAGGACCTGACCCCTGGGAGTGATCGTGTATTCCCCCAACAAGTGGTGTCTACCGTTTAAATACCCCAACAGAAGAAATGGCCCAGGTAAACGTTCCACGACGCGGCGGAAATTTCCCCCCGTCGAAGTCGGCTGCCGGTGGAATGTACGTAGATAAAAAAGTACCTATACTTCTTATCCAGGGGGAGCTGCACTACCACTGTCTTAAAGGAGGTAATTATATCAAATAAAATGTAAAGATTATGCCGGATGTAAATTGCACATCCTCCTGGCTGGCCTCCAGCCCGTGGTGATGGGGGCACAAAACTCTTACACGATAAGGGTGGCGCCCAACGCAATATCCTGCAGAAATATAACTAACGGGAGAGACTAGAAATCTAGCCTCCGCAGTTCCTCACAGTTTGGCCCTGAGTCCGCGGTAATTCCATTGAACAAATATGCCTTCAGGCCTCGCTCGGAGGAGATTCACGAGCCCTGTTTGAAGAGAAGACTGTCACGGGAATGGTCGTACGTTTCCCGAAGCAGAACTCCGGGCGGGGCAGCTCTCGAGGCGGTAATCCCTACTTTGACAAATCCAGTCTCCAAGCCACCAAATCCAACCTTGGGTGGGGGGCATGGGAGCAGAAGCTTCTTCGGTACCGTCTTTATTTAAGGGGGCAGCTTTAGAAACTCTGGAGATGGCCTCACAACCCGCTTTAGGGGCTGTTGTCTATTGTAATAACGAATCGGTGGAAGCACGCGGCGGATCCGAAGATTGGAAAGGGCAAACCCCTTTGCGGTATTCAGAAGGTAGAAGGGGAGCACCTCTATCTGTCAGAGTGGTACTGTATTTTAGCTTCTCCTCCGCCCCAACACAAGGTTAGGCGAGAATTGAGAGAGAGGGATATAGTCTGGTATGCTGGAAATGTTGAAGAACTTAGTGAAGTTACCAACACAGGGTAATTTCTGTCACTTGTGGCCACTAAAAAAAATAAGACGGTTGGAGGGTCTATATAAGAACATAAAAAAAAGAAGGAGACTGCAAAAGACCATTCATGGCCTACACTTGGCAGCTCCAGCACCTCCTGACAACCTCGCGTCCTCGCTCCCGACTATCTTGTCTCGGCTTTTCAGACTTTTCAGGGGTCTTTCCTTGGTGCATTGAAGCACGGTGTTCGTATCTTAGGACGGCAACTCACACCGACCAGAAGTTACCCAGTGGCGGTCGTTCCCCAAAGGTCGCAGCTCTTAACTGGGCAGCCAGAAAGGCAGGGCGACAGGGTAGATATTGTAAGTAGGACATGATAATCGTCGACAGGGCGACCAGGATATCAAAATCTGTTGTGGCAAACCCAGAGACGGGAGCGAGACTTTTAGTGGGCCTGGTAACCAAAAGGTCAGTAAAGTCCGCCCGCCACAAATAGTACAGCCTTATGCACTCGAGAACGGCCCCAAGGAGGTACAAGGAGTAACAAGGAAAGTAAGTACCCTAGGAGACCTTACGGTCCATTCAAAGAGGGTACCTTTGGACTATCAATCGAGCAGGCACATGGCTGCTCAATTGTTTTGCGTCCCTAAACGGCCACTTTTCAAGACTTTGTCTAGTCTTGACTTGAACTGGTCAACAGATTCACTGTTGACAACTTCCACTGGAAGTGCGTTCCACTTACCGCAGATACTGTAAGTGAAAAAATTTCCACACAGATTGCGGTTGTAACGCTTCAGTTCAAGTTTGAAGCCGTGATTGTGCGTTCTGTTCTCACTCGTGTGAAAATATCCCGGTAGTCAACATTTTCAAACCCTCTAACTATTTTGAAAACTTCAATGAGCTGACCAGGCAGTCTACGGGTTTCCAGCGAGAACAGATTTAATTCCCTTAGTCTATCCTCATAACTTTTATGTCGGATAGAGGGAATCAGCTTGGTTGCGCTGGCTTGTACGCGTTCCAACCTTGCGATATCCTTTCGAAACGAAGGACTCCAAAATTGTACGGCATACTCCAGGTGCGGCCAAACGAGGGAGTTGTACAGACAAAGTACTATCTCCTTGTTACAGTATCCAAACTGGCGCTTTATGTAGCCTAACATCCTTTGGGCTTTCTTTTCTGCCTCGATGCACTGTTTTGAGAACTTGAGGTCGCTAGTAATAGTTACACCCTAGTCCTTCTCAGTGTCGGTGGATTCAATAGCAGTGCCATTAAGGATATACTGAGAGTGGGGGGTTCTGGGTTCTGTGGCCGATATGCATCACTTTGCATTTGTTCACGTTAAAAGGCATTTGCCACGTGTCCGACCACTCCCCAATCTTCCCAAGATCTTCCTGCAGGCGGGCAGTATTTCCATCCTTTGCAACGTTCATACCAAGCTTGGTATCGTCGGAAAAATTGGAAATCTTGGCAACCATGTCACCGTCCATGTCGTTGACGTAGATGACGAATAGTAAGGGTCCCAGGACAGAACCTTGAGGCACCCCGCTAGTAACGAGAACCCGCTCAGAAGACTGTCCATTTACCACCACCCGTTGCCGTCTGCCACTTAGCCAGTTCTCAATCCAGCCGGCTACCTTTCCGTCTATGCCCAGCGCTCGCACTTTCCGGAGAAGGCGGCGGTGTGGTACCTTATTAAAGGCTTACTGAAAGTCTAGGTAGACCACATCCACCGCCTTGTCCCGATCGTGCTCACTGAAAACGAAGTGGAAGAATTCTACAAGGTTCGTCAGGCATGACCGTTGCCTTCGGAAGCCGTGCTGGGAACTCCTCAGTAGCAGGTTTGACTCTAAATACGACGTCACTTTATCCACCACGATGCTTTCCCTGAGTTTACTGACTATCGAAGTCAGACTGATAGGTAGGTAGTTCGACGGTTGGTTACGGTCTCCTTTCTTGAAGATAGGAGTCACCTCTGCCTCACGCCAGTTTCTAGGAACGCATTCGGTCCGGATTGACATGTTGAAGATTGCGCTCAGGTGTCGTGACACTTGATCGCGCACTTCTTTCAACACTTTAGGTAGAAACCCATCCGGGCCAGGTGACTTATTCGTCATTAGGTCACTGATCTTCTTTTTGATTTCAACTTCGGTGAAGTCTATATCCTCCAGCTTTTCCCCCGAGTAGGAATCCGTCGGCTGGGGGATGGGACCACATTCTTCAGTCAGCCTATTAAAGACGAAGCCGTTATTGGGGCAAAACCAATATTCCCTTTATTCGCGGATCGACGCCCAGGTCCCCTCAAGGCTTGGTCTCTTGCAATCTACCTGCAGGTGTTAGAAGCGTTTTTTTTTATAGAGGTTCCAAAGCCTCTCTTCTGACACGACAGAAGAGAGAGAGAGTTGAGATGATCGTCGTAGACAAAAAAGGAAAGCTGAAAGGGAGTGAAGAGGAAGCGCAACAACAATTTACCCCGGCTCCGTCAGAGAGTTCAATTTAACCCGGTGGCGGGGCGTCCCTAATTTGCACTATGTCTGGGTGAGAACAGTTCCTCCTGGTACCAAGTGCAGATAGACAAATGGTTGAGGGTATGATGGTAGAGTAAAAAAAATAAAGTAGCGAGGTGGAAGCCAACCAGCAACTTCCTCAAGTCAACCTAGTGACAGGGCCTCCGAAATTTGCAATCAGACGGGGATGAAGTGCAACTCCTCTGTTTACCAGGTATAACAGGCTACAAAGGGTCCCCTCCCCCCCTTCCCGGTGAATAGAGATAAAACAAGAATAGTGGAGGCCAATGGGGCCCGACATGGAATAGCAAACCCTATTAATCCTAACACTGAGGGCAGAAGGGCGAGTTATTAACCTCCAGGAACATGATTGCATTCATGTGTGCAGGGGGGCAGGGGGCGTGTACAAAACTTCCATTAGACCCGATCACCTTCGGATGTCAAGATTCGAAATTATCTTCTTTTTTTAAATAAAATTAATAATATACACTGAAAAGGGGTTAATAAGCCTATGAATGGTTTAAAATCGTGCAACCATTCCAAATAATTAAATATTACTTTAATCCCAATACTCTGAATCAGGGGTGGGGAAACGTTTTGGAGCCGTGGGTGAAACTTTTAATGATAGAAGCGATGGACGATAAATAAAATTCGACTCTTGTATCTTTCTAAATGTTGTTTATATTTATTACATGGTGCGATAGACTCGTGCATTAATATAAAAAAAAAATAATACGCAACATTTTTATTGACTGCCACCACGGAAATTCGAGATATAAATATTATTTAAATATCAGTATTGAGAATTTGTGCATATATATAGATATATAGATATATATATATATATATATATATATATATATATATATATATATATATATATATATATATATATATATATCACTCGGGGGGGATGGAAATTGGGTGCGCACGCGAAATTTCGCCCACGGGAGTGTGTTTCCCCACCCCTGCTGTAAATGAACCTACTCTCCCTGTTGGTCCTAACTCATTTTGGCAGGGTGACTAAAATTTAGAGCACTCCTCTTAGAGTCATTCTAGAGAACTATCAATCAATTACTCTGTGACGAGAATAATTATTTCTATGTAACATCACTACCAATACGACAAAATCCATTTTATACAAGATTTTCCATTACACGAACACACATACAAGCATACGCCTTTCGCCATCTGCCTTGAATCGCTGTTCAAGGTCCACTTGTGCACAGCATCGCTTCAAAGAAAGGTCAGTCAAAATTCCTCTTCCACTTATTCTCTGCAAACAATCCACACAAGAGAGTAAGTCCTAATTCCTGTTCCTTCTCTCATTTACAGACCCCAATTCACATTCCATCATTAGTCGTTTACTTACATAATTACAATTACACATTTATATACACCTGTGAACACGCCATTCTCGTCTCATGCTTTCAGATATTAACTTTCCAAACGCATAACTTGTATTCCATTTCAACTTAAATCATCTATGTAGCCTTCAATATTCTCTGTATAGCATTCAATTTGTACCCCTTAAATATCCTCTCCGTTATTCAATTCAATTTTGTATAATAATAACTTAAAATCATAGATTATTGTAAGATTATAATATATCCTATTTTTGTAAACTTGAATCATTACATTCACATGATTTCTTGGAGAGTTCAAATCCACGTTATCGTTACGGTACGATAAGTCAAAACCAAAACAACAAAATTTATGTACGTACTGACTATTGCATTTGCTATTTAAGGGCAAAATCATTCATGCAATAGTTAGAACCTCTACACGCCCATCTGGCGACAATCTACAAAGGCATAAGTCATCGTACTTAATTATTAATTACAAGCTCAATACAGGGCTACAGTAAAATAAAAATAAGTCAAACACTAAACCGAAAAGCCAAACCCAAGACAAACATGAGCAAAAAAAACAAAAATCGAGAAACAAAGCAAAATTAGGAAGGAAGGAAGAACGTCCCGGCATCGGGAGTAGGCCCGCCTCTACCGGCGTAGGAACTTGCGACCAACACCAAAAAGTCATATAGTGCATAACTGTGTGCACGAATCCACCCCTAGTGCGAAGGACAAGTGGTAACAATCCCGCTCGTCCTGGTACCGGGACATGTGACATGCACGAAGATCACCCATATTGGGACATTCAAGAAGAATGTGGCGAACAGTCTGGGGGACAACGCAGTCGTCGCAGTAAGATGCAAGGAGCGCTTCATCTCACGTGTGCCCAATTTGGAGACGGCAGAAAGCGACCTGAAGCCTTCGCGGCATTATGGGGGGGAGGGGCTCCATAGGAACGGTCACAACGCAATGGCACACGACTTTAAGTTCCCTCTCAGCCATCTCCCATCTTCTTTGCCAGTTGCTCTGATTCCTGCCATATAGTCGGTGTGAGGAAAAGTGAAACGCTGGGCTCTAATAGAGGGTGGTAGGAAACTATAAATATTCATTTCGGTTCTCCCTCTTCTAGTTTTGTCTCGATCTTGGCGCAAAGGAGAACCGCACCTACTCTAATTGCGCCTCTGGGGCGACGTTTCATCGCTACGTTTCGAAATAATTGACCGATCTTTTTTTTTACCCATATTTCGCTCTTTTTTGCCGCATCAAAAATCGGATTCCTTTTTTTTATCTTCCATTTCTTATGGTGTTCTCGTCAGTTTTGATTCCTTATTTTCGAATAGTAAATAACGGTGGACTAGTAGTAGAGCGAAATAATGAAGAAAAACATGTAAAGGCATAATACAGAGAATAAGGAGGGTGACACTTTAAAATTAATAGGCTCTTCACATGTTTTAACCACTTTTTCCTGGCCACCAACAGAGCTCGCGCTCAACATGGCCACGCTGAAAGTGGCGTCTCGTGTGAAAAGTGTACACAAAAACGTCTTTCTTCGCCACTACAGAATATCATGGAAACTAACGGAGCGAGTCGCACGAGACGCGACTTTCAGTGCGACCATGTTGAGGGTGAGCTTTGGTGGCGTGGCTGGTGGGCAGGAAAAAAATAGTGGCGCCACCACGTTCGCATCATGCGAAGGGACTCCGGAAAGGTGTCAAGGTTCTTAATGAAGGGAATTTTAGGAAAAGGTGCGGATCTCGGCTCTTTCAAAAAATTTGTCGGTTTATGAGCCTGAAAAGAGATACAAGTGAGGGTGAAGAGTAGGAAGTCAATGTGATAAAAGAATGAAGAAGAGCAGCAAAGAAACTCATTTCTTAAAATACTAAGAGACTCTCGGACCTCTAAATTAAACTTTCTCGAGGGCGTCTCTAAAAGTGCCCATACGAAGAGGAGGACCCGCCATTCAGAGATAACCATCAACGAGATAATGAATTGGCCCATCGAGAAATCCGTTTCCTTTAGACCGGCGATTCCCAACCCATTGTGACCCATGGCCTCTTTTACCCTGTATCAGAATACCGTTTCCCAATTTCCAAATATAAATCAAATATTAGATTCCCAAAAATATTCAGGGGAAGAAAAGATGAGGATCCGAATTTTAGGAATAAAAAAGTGAAAGATCCGAATTTATGGAGGAAATATGAAAGATCCTAATTTTAGCGATGAAAAGGTGAAAGATCCGAGTTTTAGGAATAAAAAAGTGAAAGATCCGAATTTATGGAGGAAATATGAAAGATCCTAATTTTAGGGATGAAAAGGTGAAAGATCCAAATTTTAGGAATAAAAAAGTGAAAGATCCGAATTTATGGAGGAAATATGAAAGATCCTAATTTTAGGGATGAAAAGGTGAAAGATCCGAATTTCAGGAATAAAAAAGTGAAGGATCGGAATTTATGGAGGAAATATGAAAGATGCTAATTTTAGGGATGAAAAGGTGAAGATCCGAATTTTAGGAATAAAAAAGTGAAAGATCCGAAATTTAGGGATAAAAAAGTGAAAGATTCGAATTTTAGGGATTAAAAGGTAACATCTGAATTTTAGGGACAGAAGGTAAAAGATCCGAATTTAGAGATAAAAGGCGAAATATCCTTATTTGGGGAATAAAAAGGTGAAAGATCCGAATTTTATGAATAAAAAGTTGAAAGGTCCGAATTTTAGGAATAAAGGTGAAAGATCCTAATTTTAGGGATTAAAAGGTGAAAGATCGGGATTTTAGTGATGAAAAGGTGAAAGATCGGCATTTAATGGGAAGCAATGAATGAAGTGTCATCTTGTCACTCATTTATCTCATTGAAAGTTGGTCAAGATAAAGTGGTGAAAATAGGGTTAGTGAAAATGAGTGGACGATATAATTATAACCTCAGATCCTCCTCTAGGCAGTGGGGGTGGGACAGAAAACTGAGTAGTGGTGCCGAAAGGGCCCACAATCCTCCAGATGTCAGCCGCAGCAAGGTAACCCATGCTACCCTCGAAGTTCCCTGGCAGGTGCGTGAGATGATACATAAAAGGAAATAAAGATGGGAATAGGGTACGGAGGAGAAATGGGTGCAAAGAACACAGACATGTTAGAACCAACCTGAGCTAAGAGGGAGAGGTGACCCAGGCCCAGCCCATATTAGCCGTCGCCCAAGAAAAAGGGGCGAGAAGATGGATTGCAAAAAAAGATGATACCCGTTGAAAAGTGATAGGGATTCGAACCCATACTGTCGAACAACCAACGAGGCAATCTCTGCGACAATGATGAGATGTTTGGAAGAAAACTGGTCAAGCTATGATGCGTGGAAGATAGCCTGAGCACTCTAAGAAGAGACATGACTCACTCGTGAGTAGGAGGGCGCGCATCTCTCTGCAGAACATACACAACATCCAGAATTGAGGGATATGCCCTGCTGCGGGTATTGGGACCGGGATGAAACCAAATGGATGCGTGTTGAGCTACACACCAGCAGTGTTGAGTATCAGCGTATTCTCCCATGGCAGCCCCCTTCTGACACCGTTGAAAGTTGTGTCCGCGCTAGCTCAGATTTAACCCGTGCCTCGAACAGCTTCCTTTCATATATTTAAATTAGAAATCATATTTACGAAATTTCTTCAAAAAAGTTCACGGAAAATGCGACTTAACAACCTTGAATGCGCGGGGCAAACCGAAGCAGAAACAGGAGACTAGAAGGAGCCCATTTAAGCTCTGTTAGAATTGAAGCCAGAACAAAAATTGAATTTGGCGTGAATGTGGTGGAAGAGGAATGAATCACCGATGCTTTATGGAAAGTTTATTATAGGTAAAATGCACAAAATCATCATTGATTCCATTTATTACAAAATGCGATCTATGTTCTTGGTTCAGTTTTAGCAGAGGTCGTCGTCAGGTTGCTGCGCGAAAGAGTCTTGCCGTTCCTAGCTTCGTTGGTACATCAAATCAATTTTTCCTGCACATCAAATCACTCTACCTGCACATCACATTGTCGTAGTTTATCACCATTGGACAAAA
The DNA here is from genome assembly GCA_963969495.1 of Ceratothoa steindachneri. Classification (NCBI taxonomy): domain Eukaryota; kingdom Metazoa; phylum Arthropoda; class Malacostraca; order Isopoda; family Cymothoidae; genus Ceratothoa; species Ceratothoa steindachneri. The sequence continues at coordinate 201,566,320 of OZ018325.1, read as the reverse complement.
GTTAAAGCATAGTATTTTATTAATTGGCATTTTACAGGCACTTTTGAAGAGCCGTAGTCTTTTCATATATCTAGATCACATAATTAGTATTATTATTAATTATTACTAATTTGCTTACTTTCAAAGATGGCACAAATGCAAAGCTTACAGGAGGCGGAAAGGGGATTAAAAGCCAACATAAATAGTTGGTAAAATGAGCACAGACACTCGAAATACGAACTTCACCTTTGCATCAGGCTGTTCGCATGCAACATGGAGGAGAATTACTTTAGTCAAAGATCATTTGGCTCTAATATTGAGGAATATTTCGAAGTTTTTTCAATTTCTGTGGTACTTCAAACAATGTATCCTAGAGAGACTACCAGTGAGTGGTCGCTCATTTATGTATCCCGGGGTCATCCCAAAAGACTCTTGATTATAATCGAAATTAAGTCGGCTGTCTCAGCCTGTGAATTAGGCGCATTACGACTTGTTCCATCCATTAAAATTTCGCCTTAGAGTTTGTGCTCGTAAAAATGCCGAAACGACACTCCCGAGTCCTTAAAGCTGACCCTCTTATGGAAGATACACCAAGCAGGTCTTTATCCAGGAAAGGAATTTGAGATTTTACCTAACCAACGAGGGAATTTCCATTCAAAGAATAGGTGCGAAGAAATGTGGATACAGGTAAGAAATAGATGAGGAGTAGCGAAAATGTTAAAGACAGTGTCAAGTAGCAGCATCCATTAATACTAGAGTCGGGCCATAAAAATGGGAAGGAACAAGTTGGTATAAAGAGCACATGTAATCATAAGAACGAACTTGAATCCACGAGTAAGCAGGAATATTAGAAAAGCCTGCTCGTAATCAAACGGAATCTATCTTTTCTTTTTATAGTGGCGTTGATGCACGCCGACCCCACCTTTTCTTAAAACTGATTATGTTTTTTGTTAATCCTAAATAAGGTCGGAAAAAGATGATAGATAATATGGGTGAATATAATTGGCTTGATGAAGGGTAGTACTCTGATGACAGGTTAGAAAACCCTTAAAACAAAAATACTAACCGAAACTTAAAATCAAATATAAACCAAAAACCTAATTTTACTCAAATCCAAAATAGAGAGCCACTTTAAAACGAGATCCTAGACACGGTACAAGGCTTTACTATTTCAAGCCCCCATCCTTTACACAAAGTATCATCACTCAAAGACGCGACATCTTTGAGCCGACAGAGACGTGGAAGGGACGCCGTAAGACGAGTATAGATGAGGCGGTGATAGCGATTAAGACTAAAAGAATAACTTTAAGGAGAAAATGTCTCTTTTCACCTTCCGACGAAGCTGGAATCCAACTTCGTTTGTAATGGATTAAAAGTGCAAATGCCGTCACCTCATCAGACATTCTCGGCGTCATTGACCGTTATTTAGGATGTCCTAATTTCCTCGTCGAGTTGGAGAATCCATTAGGGTAATTTAAAGAGACCGGAAAATAGGCTCAAGAGCATTGAGATACGAAGGTTTTTTTTTATTAATTAGGGAACTCTCCGACAGGAATTTTTTAAAGGTGGTCGAAATAATTAATGTGCTGCCGAAGCAGACAGTTTTGCCTCGTGTGATAACTTACAAATAATTTGACAGATTGGCGCGCAGCGGCTTCCCCTTGTCCTGCAACAGGTGCATCTAAAAATCATTTTTCGTTCACCTCTTTCCCCCTCCTTTTGAGTTTTGTAGTCACTGCATTTCTACCAGACAGTGCATGGATCTTGTGGACCATTTGTGCATCTTTGGTTACGAGTTAATATTCGGAATGAAGGCGGTCCTCCAACAGACTTCATGGCAATCTTTACTCATTGCTGTCGTGAACACCCAGTTGTGGCCTATATCTATCGAGAATGGTCTGCTCAAGTTTCATGTCGTATAAGATGATGACCAATTGTTACTACTATTTAATTCATGTAAAAATACTATTTAAAAGCATATAAAAATCGCGCGTGATAAAAGAAACGAAATTTGCCATGTAATTAATTATAGGGTCAAAAGACTTCATAGGTTGGCAAATTCCGTCCTTGAGTCCACTTCGGTAGAAGCTTGGAAACAGCCTCTGAACAACGCTCAGTTTTCACTTTTACCAACCTTTCTAATTATCTACAATATTGCCTCGTCTTTCCCTGAACAGAACCCCCTCGTGTTATTAATTAGGCCCCCCTATTTCCATCTCCTCTCTGAACACACATTAATTGGTTTAGATAACTCCAATTCTACCGGTTTACACCTTGTCACAGGACGATCGCGATTTCCCATTTAAAATCAACTCGCATTCAAAGCTCACTTCTAATCAATTCGCCCTAAGCGAAAGCCAACAAAGGGGAGTTAATGTAGCGAGAGAGCGAAAAAGACGTTTACGACAAAATAGGATTATAATTTGTGTATGAATGTAATTGTCCCATTTATGGGAAGATATCGTATATGCGGCCGATTTCGTGCGTGGAATGGATGTGTGCGACTAAATCTTTCCCTTATCACTGTATATTGATCTCGCCAAATGTTGAAGAGAGATTTACTCTAGATTCTCAGTGCGATGCATGGAACAATCAGAGGCATCGAGAAATCAAAATAATTTTGTGCGATGGTAAAAAGACCGAGTGACCAGCCTACTTGGGGTGTTCGGGAGCATGAAGGGGCGCAAGTCTCCTGACCCTCCACCCCCATTCTACCAAATGCAAGGCCCCTTGGAGCGACTCATACGATCAATCTTCTGTTGGTCGCGATTTCTGGGACCCTTCTCACTCTCGACTTCCTTCCCGCATCTTTCACTCCGCGAGACCAGCCTTCCTCTTTAGGCGATCGCTGTATTCATGTGAGGGCAAAGATGCAGTCGCTACCGCATTATAAAAGGAGGCTCACCACAAATGTTTGGTGCCACTTTTGACTTTAAGCACAAACGCGAGAGTGATAATTTGGACACCCAAACTATACTAAAAAGGGGACAATTGAAGGGAAGAGCATCCTTTTAGATCCATATTATTCACTTCGAGAACGGAAGCCTCATTTGCAATTCTTTATTACTAAAAATTCCATTTGTATGGCTCTTTATTAGCAAACCCAGTTTTCAAGGGAAGGGCATGAACACAATTCGCTAGTTTTAGAGATTTTATCAAATTGATATTGCGTAGATGCACTTAAACTCAAGCCTAACACCAAGCTATTCAGCTCAAGTCAAAGAATACCGCTACCCTTCATGGCAGTATTACTAAATCCCCCTAGCCCCAATTGAAATAAGTCGAAATATCCCAGCGACTAGCTATCTAGTGCATTAGAATTTTGAAAGTAGTGAAAGGATGCCAATATAGACGTCAGCGATAATTGAATCAGTATATGGTCTATCTTTCGTGTAGGTTCACGGAAAGCAAATGTTGCCATTATTGCACAAGATTTCGTGTCCGGACATACGTACACTCTATTGTATGAATCTATATTAGACGTTAACTGCAGTGTCTTCAACTGCAGCTAGTGTTATTGGACAGTTAAATAGTAAACAATACTTTAAAGAGGACAGATAGTTGGTACACATTTAGCAAGAGAGGCTCTCCAAGAAAGGTATTCCCGGCGAGGATTGAGTACACAAAGATGGGAAAACTTCATTGCCAAAAATAGTCTCAAGACAGACATTAAATAGAGGATTGTATCTTTAAAAAAGTAGAAGTGCTGGAGCCTAAAAGGAGGCATAAATCAGTTTCAGCTTGAAAATCCTGTTTCTACAAAATCCGCAGCAAATATCATAACGCCGAAATATATGGATGAGCTCCAATTCCTAAAATTTTAATCGCCGAAACCAAAGAATGCGAAAAGGACGTTAAGCCCATATAACCGAAACAGCCTCTGAGTAAAAGGGTGGATTCTACTAAATCTATTTTTATGCCCGATAGTTTGGGACGCATCACTTCTTTAAACGCATTTCTTTTATTCCCGTTGTTGTACGAAATGAAATTTGGACACTATCAGAGAAATTCCAAAGAATGTTCTCTGCAATTTAGAATTCTTTTTTATTATTTAATAGTTTTTACGCACAGTCCTTATTTAGGCTCAGTGTGCTGAAAGAAAGGAGAAGAGGCTAAGCTGGAGCCGGACGGGGCGCTGAGTCCCGTCAGCACGGCGGCCAAGAAGGCAAATCGCCGCACCCCTTACGGGGTGCAATTTTTATCAAAATTAAGTGTTTAAGCAAAGATAGATTTTGCTATTTTGTTCTCTAGTTTTGGGCGGTCTTGTAGATATCTTACATAGAGCCAATTAGTCAGAATTTGTGCAAACTCCAAATTTTCACTAACACTAAATATTAAGACCATTCGAGTTCTCTGGACGAAGATATGTAAAGAAGAGGGAAGGAGTGTTATGGTGTACAATTACGTTGCTCCGTAAGGATTACCTCTGAAGAGGAAATAAATCCCTCAAAGTAAAACACCACCGAGTTACCATAAGCTTCACCATTGAATGCTGGAAGGTATCATCTTTCAACACCACGCCCTTCCTCGCCGCATTCCTCCCCACAGCAAAAACTGGTTTACGAAAAATAATAAATTCTGGATTAATCTGACCAATCACAGAAATTGCACCGAACTCCCCAAGACTAACTTACTCGAAAAAAAAGAGCCACGGTTTGAGGTTCCGAACTGTTCAGACGAGATTCTATGGGTTATTTTTACATACACCCTACGGGGGATGTTTTCATCCAGAGGAGCGGCGATTTTGGGTGGTGGCAAATGAAAAGGAAAAATAAGAAAATACAGTGAATAAAAATATTTAGAATGACGTAATAAATCACATCCCTATAATGAGATAAGAGATGCATTAATATCTAGGACGTTCGTAGAAAGAGCACAGGCATTTCCAAGTACGAAATTAAACCTCCATAGGTTTGGAAGTGCATAAAAAGTGCCGAACTCTTTAAAAGAATGTAAGGACCATTAAATTTAATTTAAAAAATACGAATAAACGAATATTACCAACACGGCTGCGTTCCATCAAGGCGGAAAAAGGACAGCTCAAACAAGATGGATCGGATTACCGAAAATAGATCGAGGTCAACGATACTGAAGATACATGAACAAAAAATTACGCATTTCGAAACGTCCATGCAAACGTTCGTAAAAATAAAGCCACTTCAAATTACGAACTTCAGACCCTTTGCTGGTATGTGGTTTTGGTTTTGTTTTTCAATTTCACGATCCTTTCTGGCGGCCATCAGGGGGTCGGCTTCCACGCCGTATCCCCTCTGTTTGAAGTCAGCGGGGCTTTACCAGGCGCTGCGTCTGTCTTCACGGCCGAGCTGGTGGCAATACACCACTCGGTACGGGAGATTACGCGACGTGCCCGGTTTGGAGACCGGATTGTGATCTATAGCGACTCACAAAGCGCCCTGAGTGCTCTCGGGGCATTGGAATCTCCGCATCCCCTGGTTCGCGATATCCGTGATGCCACGGTTTTGGCGAGCCGGGCAGATGTCGAGATTATCTTCTGCTGGGTTCCTGGACATGTAGGAATTGCGGGGAATGAGCGCACCGATGAGGGCGCCAAAGAGTCCGCGAGGACTCTGCGACCGGACCAGCGTTTCGCTCTTCCTCACACCGACTACATGGCAGGAATACGGGCAGCTCTTCGGACTGCTTGGCAAAGAAGATGGGAGACGGTCGAAGGGAACTTAAAGTTGTGTGCCATTGCGCCGCGACTGTTCCCATGGACCTATCCCCCAATGCCGCGGCGGCTTCAGGTTGCTTTCTGTCGTCTTCGAATCGGACACACTCGTGTGACGCATCGCTACTTGATGGAGCGCTCGCATGCGCCCTATTGCAACGACTGCGTCGTCCCCCAGACTGTTCGGCATATTCTTGTCCAATGTCCCAGTCTGGGTGATCTTCGCGCACGATACCTGTCTCGGTACCGGGATGGGCGGGGTCGCTACCGCCTGTCCCTTGTACTCGGGACGAGTGCGTGCACCATGACTGGTGGACTTATTGACTTTTGGGGGGAGGCCGGCCTTCTCCCTTTAATTTAACCCGGTTTTATTGTTGTTGTTGTTTTTGTTATCGTTTTTGTTATTGCTTTGTTATTGTTATTTCTTTTTAATGTTGTTTCCTGTTGAATTTTTTTGAAGTAGCCTAGAACTAGGCTGTTTGTTTACGGCAACTTATGCCTAAGTCAGCAGTCGCCAGATAGCCCCTTAATAAAAAAAAATAAAAAAAATGGCGGCCATCAGAGCAATAAAACAAGGTCTGCTGACCAAAGTCGCGTTATCTCACTTATTCGGATTTATGACGTTACGACCTTCAAAACTTTTAATAATTCCCGGACTAACCTTGGGAGTAGACTGGCAATTATACCATTCAAAATAGAATGTAAAACATAAGGGTTTCAAATTTCGTTAGAATCGGCCGAATAGTTAGGATGTTATTGCCAAAACAAAATAATTCTCGGACTACCCTTTAGAAGACCTTGGCAATTATATCAATTCGAAAGAGAACATAAAACAAACATAAGGATTTCACATTTCGTTAGAATCTGTCGAATAGTTACAATGTTATTACCAAAACAATAAAAGGCCAAAAAGGGACCGACCAACATAGTGAGATAGAGCGTCGCACGCGACTAAAAATTAGTCGAAGTCAAACACATGTTAAACCAATTTAATAAAACTAAAGAATATATAAATTTAATATTAAATTACACTGCAAAATAATTGTTTATTACTTATAAATGCGTGTATATGGTGTATGTATGTGTAGCACGCTGGTTCTCCCTTCTTTCAGTTAGTCACTCCCATAAACTTTTGGCACAAGGGGTCAGAAAACTAAACAAAATTTCCCCAACTTTGACAAGCAAGATTTAGGAATACTCGTACCCCACACCATGTATCGCTACAAAGTAAAATAGAGCTGCTCGTAGAGAAGACCATATCAAAATAAAAGATCCTCACCCCGAAACACGCGCACACATTTGTACATCAAAGTCCACTCTCATAGGCATTCTTTGACCAATCCTGAAGCAAGAAAAGCCCAATCCATGCACAATAAGAGAAACCCCGTTTGACATTGGCACGGCAAGAGAAATCCATTGACCAATGGCGCTCGCAAAAAAGAGGCACCCATGTAAAAAGGATTAAACTCATTTTCATTTATTAAGAACCCTCAATATCAATCAACAGTCAAAGTCATCATTCATTCGTTCTGCCGGTCATTCAAACTGTGCAATTCATTCTCAAGTTGAGTTACTTAGTCAATTCCATTCAACTTAATTCAGTCGTTCGCTTGTAATTCCATTGATGACTTCTAATTGCCAATTGAGCGAATCAATCAATATTATGCTATTCTTCAGCAATTATCAATGAAATTAATGAATTATCGAAAGTCATTAACGTATGTACTTCAGACTGGATTCCGGTAATTCGGTAATTTATATGCCAGCCAGTCAAAAATACTTCGTTAAAAGGCTGAAACATTGAATAATTGTTGGCCCATCGACTCATGAAACAGTTTATTTTCATAATAATAGGTCCTGCGAATAAAGTCTGATTTGGGTCGAGTCTTGGCGTCTGTAGCATTTAGTTCAATTCTAACGTTTAAAATTAACAGTTACTAATAAATTTGGTGTAATTCTACGAGTGAAAACGAGAACTACAAATAAGTTTTCATGGTATTTGGAAGGATTGAAGGAATCTACATTTAAGCAATAGAACTTGCTCCTTTTGAGATAACTTCTGCATTTTTTTGCTAAGAATAAAAGGGAATAGATTTCCTTGATCCTTTTGTGGATTTTTTTTTTTTTTTTTTTTTTTTTTTTTATAGAGCCCATCTGGCAACTACCCACTTGGGCATAAGTCGCCGAAAAACACGACAGCCTAGAATTAGGCTACTTTAAAGTTAAAATATGAAAACTTAACAATCAATATAAATTTGAAAAACTTAACAATCGAAGCAATCTCCGGCAGCGGGGGGAGGTCCCCCTCACCCCGGTGCAGGAGAGTGCAATCTAAAACAAAACAATAACAAAAAAAGGAACCTTAAATAAAGGGGAGAAGGCCGGCCTCCCCCAAAAAGTCAATAAGTCCACCAGTCATGGTGCACGCACTCGTCCCGAGTACAAGGGACAGGCGGTAGCGACCCCGCCCATCCCGGTACCGAGACAGGTATCGTGCGCGAAGATCACCCAGACTGGGACATTCGACAAGAATATGCCGAACAGTCTGGGGGACGACGCAGTCGTTGCAATAGGGCACATGCGAGCGCTCCACCAAGTAACGATGCGTCACACGAGTGTGTCCGATTCGAAGACGACAGAAAGCAACCTGAAGCCGCCGCGGCATTGGGGGATAGGTCCATGGGAACAGTCGCGGCGCAATGGCACGCAACTTTAAGTTCCCCTCGACCGTCTCCCATCTTCTTTGCCAAGCAGTCCGAAGAGCTGCCCGTATTCCTGCCATGTAGTCGGTGTGAGGAAGAGCGAAACGCTGGTCCGGTCGCAGAGTCCTCGCGGACTCTTTGGCGCCCTCATCAGCGCGCTCATTCCCCGCAATTCCTACATGTCCAGGAACCCAGCAGAAGATAATCTCGACATCTGCCCGGCTCGCCAAAACCGTGGCGTCACGGATTTCGCGAACCAGGGGATGCGGAGATTCCAATGCCCCGAGAGCACTCAGGGCGCTTTGTGAGTCGCTATAAATCACAATCCGGTCTCCGAACCGGGCACGTCGCGTAATCTCCCGTACCGAGTGGTGTATTGCCACCAGCTCGGCCGTGAAGACAGACGCAGCGCCTGGTAGAGCCCCGCTGACTTCAAACAGAGGGGATACGGCGTGGAAGCCGACCCCCTCTTGGGACTTGGAGCCATCCGTATACACTGGCACGGTACCAGCGTGACACGATGTGTGCTCCAAAAAGATCGAACGCAATACTCCCGGCGCAGTACAAGCTTTGGGAGCAGAGGCGTGGCGACAAATAGCCAAATGTGGTACCCTCCAGGGTGGCGTCCTGGGCAGAACCAGGGGCGCCACCGGCCTGAGAGCTATATCTACCTCTCGAAGGAGTTTCCTGGCCCTAAACCCAAAGGGCTTAGGGTATGACTGGCGTCTCTCGGCGGCATAGGCACCATCGAGATCAGCTGCGGATGCAGTGAGAGCTGTTGGCGACTGGGGGAGGCGCCGGGCTCGCGCGTACAGGCGAGTGATGCACTGCACGCGGCGCAGAGCGAGTGGCATCTCCCCAGCATCGACCAACAGGCTCTCAATGGGGGAAGTGCGGAAGGCACCGGTCGCAAGGCGAAGGCCGGTGTGGTGGATCGAATCCACCTTCCGCAATAAACGCTCGGCTGCGGATGCATAAAACTCGCATCCGTAGTCGAGCTTCGAGCGAACAAAGGATCGATAAAAAAGTAAGGCGGTAGCCCTATCAGCGCCCCAAGCGCTGAACGTCACGGAACGGAGAATGTCCATGGCGCGGGTACAAGAGACCCTAAGGCTGCGAATGTGAGCCTCCCAGGTGAGGCGTCGGTCGAATACAAGACCAAGGAAACGGTGCGACTCAACCACATCCAGGCGCACCCCATTAAGAAACAAATCTGGGTCGGGGTGAAGCCGTGGATGGCGGCAGAAGTGCACCACCTTAGTCTTGGCCAAAGAAAACCGAAACCTGTGCGCTTTGGCATAGCAAGAGACGCGGTTCAATGCCTGTTGGAGTCGGCGCTCCAGAGTTGGCATCTGGGCCGCGCCAAAAGAGATCGAAAGGTCGTCCACGTAGAGCGTAGCGAGAACATCTTCCGGCAGCACCGAGGTGATGCCGTTGATGCTCAGGGCAAAGAGTGTGACACTGAGGACACTTCCCTGCGGGACACCCTCTTCCTGCTCCTTTGGGCCGGAGAGGGCTCCCCCCACCCGTACGCGGAATCGACGATCTCGCAAAAATTCAGATATAAACATTGGGAGGCGTCCCCTCGCCCCCATCGTGTGGAGAGTCTCCATGATACCGTATCGCCATGCGGTATCATAGGCTTTCTCCAGATTAAAAAACACCGTGGCGTAGTGCTGTCTACGAAGGAAAGCCTCGCAGACGGCATTTTCCAGTCGGAGCAGAGCATCCGACGTGGAGTGGAACTTACGGAAGCCGCACTGTGCAGAAGACAGATGGCCTCCGCTGTCCAGGAAATAGGCTAATCTAACATTTACCAATTTCTCCATCAACTTGCACACGCAAGAGGTTAGAGAGATTGGGCGGAAACCGGTCGGAGTAGAGTGATCTCTCTTCGGCTTGCGAAAGGCGAGCACAGTAGCGATTCGCCAGGAGTCTGGGAGGAGACCTTCCACCCAGATCCTGTTGAACAAATCTAATAGAAAGGCCATGCCTCGCTCACCCAGGTGTCGAAGCATGGCGTACGGGACATCGTCCGGACCATGGGCGGTGTCCGCGCACGAAGCGAGAGCGGAACGCAACTCACTCACAGTAAACTTGTCGTTGAAGGGTTCTCCGCCTCTGGAGGTAAAGTCCAGCCGGCGGCCTTCCGCGACATCACGACGTGCATTGAATGCTGGCGGAGCAGCATCACGGCTAGAGAATGCGGAAAAAGCGGTCGCTAAGGATTCCGCCACGGACGCGGGGTCCGAGATTGCGGTCCCATTCTCCTGGAGAACGGGAGGGGGGTCCTGCGAGAACTTGCCCCGAATCCTTTTGACTCGCTTCCACACCTCAGCTAAAGGGGTCTTCCCGTTAAGTGAAGACACGTATGCCCGCCAAGAGGAGCGGCGGGCGTGCTTCGAAATATACCGGAACCTAGCCCTAGCCCGACGAAATTCAGCGACGGTGAAATCGTTCGGGCGGCGCTTATAGCGCATGTAGGCATAACGCTTCTGTTTGAGGGCCGTCTCACACTCGGCCGACCACCATGGGAGTGGTCGGCGTGCAAAACGGCCAGACGTCCTAGGAATAGTAGTCAGGCCCACGGCGATGAGGTTGCCGGAGAAGAACTCAACGGCCTCATCTACCGACCTAAACTCCTTGACTGAGATAGAGAATTCAGTCATTTCCTGAAATGCAGGCCACCGCGCCCGCGCCAAGCACCACCGAGGTGGTCTCTCAGGCGGCAGTTGCCCTGAAAATGATATTTGAATGGGAAAGTGATCACTACCATGGAGGTCATCGACCACCCCCCAATCAAAATCAGGCTGTGCATCCGAAGAGCACAAAGATAGGTCAAGGCAAGAAAATGAAGCGGTTCTCGGACAGTGATGCGTAAACTCATCCACGTTTAGGACACCCATCTCAAGCTCTTCGATCAGATCGGCAAGGACTTGTCCCCTGGGATTTATGGTGTAATCTCCCCAGAGAGGATGCCTGCCGTTCAGATCTCCAAGCAAGAGATAGGGCCTCGGCAACCGTGCCACGACGCGGCGAAAGTCCCCCGCGTCGAAGTCAGCTGACGGTGGAATGTACGCAGAAATGATAGTATACCTCCTATCCAGGTGCAGCTGCACAGCCACTGCCTGAAAGGAGGTATCTAAAGAGAAAGGAAGAACGGAGACATCATGCCGGGTGTAAACCGCGCATCCCCCAGCCCGGCTGTCCCGCGGTGGTTGGGTCGCAAGACCCTTATACCCCGGGAGGGCAGGCAGGGGGCACGCGCCTAGCATGGTCTCCTGCAAAAAAATAGCTAACGGGGAACGGGATGAGGCGAGCCTCCGCAGCTCCTCCCAGTTGGCCCGGAGTCCACGGCAATTCCATTGAAGGAATATGCCCTCCAGGCCTAGCTCGGAGGAGACGCGGGGGCCCTCCTCGAATTGAAGACCCTCACGGGAATGGCCGTACGCTTCCCAGGGGCAGAACCCCGGGCGCTGTTGGCCGGACAAAGCGCTGAAGGCGCTGTCGCCTTCGAGGACTTATTGGGGGAGGTTGGGCTCGCCATGCGAGTCTTTTCCTCCCTCCGCCTCGAAACTTTAGGCGGGCGTTGCGGCTTCGGAGGCGGGGGGCCCTCTTTTCGAGGAACCACCGTCTCCGAGCCACTCGCTCCACCTCGGGGCGTGGGCAAAGGGGCCGAAGCTCCTTTGTTGCTGTCCTCCTTTCGGGGAACAGCTTTAGGAACCCCGGAAGATGGCCTAGCGACCATCTTCAGGGGTGTTGCCTCCTGTGAGTCTAACGACTCGGTGGAGGCGCGTGGCCGTTTCGCTTTACGCGAAACGGTCACGCTGGGGGAAGAGGGGGGAGCCCTGGTTTTAGCCGGGGCAGGGTATGAACCCTTTTTGCCGCCAGCTTTACCAGGGGAGCGCCCAGGTTGGGTAGAGCCCACAGAAGGGCTCCGAATGGGCGCGGAAACAACCGTGCTCGTTGGCCTGGATGGGCCAGGAGCAGAGGGTGCCTTTCTAACTATTGAGGCATATGACGTCCCAGGCAGAGCCGGGCGCGCCAGGACCAAGTCCTTTGCCTCGCGGAATGAGAGTCGATCCTGGGCCTGAACGGCCAGGATTTCTTTCTCAAGGAGATATGCACCACATTGCTTCGAAGAAGCAGGGTGCGGCTCTCCGCAATTGACACACTTGGCCACACACGATTTGGACTTATCGTGTGCGACCTTGGAGCAATTTACACAGACTTCGGGTGACCCCGATTTTGCACGTCTACATGATCGATTCGTATGGCCGAAGCGGTGGCAGTAATAGCACCGCCGCGGCAGTGGCACGAATGCCTTCACGCGGTAGCGGTACCAACCGGCACGCACCGACTCAGGGAGCTTGTCACAGTCGAACGTGACGAAGAGTGTAGGGGTGGGTCTCGAGGCCCCTCCCTGTTTTCTCATCACACGTTCGACCTTGACCGCCCCATGGTCGGCCAGCTCTAGGGTGATGTCCTCAATGGAGTAGTCAACGAGTTCCCTCGCATAAACTACTCCTTTCACAAAGTTCATGGTAGAGTGCGGCGTCACACTCACCGGGGTGCCATGAAGTGTCCGAAGAGCACTTATCTTGGCCGCCTCGGCGGGATTCGCCGCATTCGCCAGAAGGCTCCCGTCCGAGAAACGGGTTACCTTCGGCTCTCTACCAATTGCACTAGCTAATCCTCTCCTCTGATGGATCATGTTGCCCTTGGACAACATGGTGCCATCAGTGGAGCGAATAACGAGGAAGCGTTTGAAGCCAGCGGGCTCGAAAACGCCAGGTAACCTCTGAATCAGGGGCCCCGATGTCATCGAGGCTCCGCCCTGTGCATTCTTGGTCTTAGTCGTAGTCATGGGCTCCGCACACGAGGGGGTAGAGGGGCCGGATGTGCCGATCTTGGCTTGGTCGCCTACCAAAGTGGCAGCAGACCCATCCGTCCCCGCAGCCCCCGCGGATGGAGAGGAGCCCCGAGTCTTCTTCGTCTTTTGAGTCTTTTTAGTCTTTTTCTTTTTAGGAGAGGAGGGCGGGGAATGAACCCGCTTTTCACCTCCGCCGGCAGAAGTCCCCAGGCCAGATGGACCAGCCTCAGCCAGGTCCCTCTCCGAAATGGAGAAGGTCCTGGTTGTCGTAGGGGCACCTGTCGGAGGAGATCCCTCCCCTCCTTCTACTGCCTCGGAGCCCTCAGCCATTTGAGGAGGACCTTGCATAGGGGCGGATTCGGGTTCGGTGCTTGGCGCCGAGCCTGAATTCCCCCCCATGGAAGGCCCTACCGTCTGGGGCTGGGTCTCCTCAAGGACCATGTCTATCACAGGAGGGGCCTCCAGTTGGCCATCCCCTCCCAGGACATCGCAGGTCCCCTTGGCAGTATTGTCACTAGTCAGGTGGTGTGGGGAGGCACAGGCCTTGACCCCAGCAAGGTTCAAAATTCTTGCCAGCAGGTCTTTTGAGGGAAGCGACCGAAGGGGCCTGGCTTCCCTCTCCCCCCTAAGGGGGTTTGCCCTACCGAGCCGCTTGCACGAGGGGCGGTCGGCAATGGGCTGCCTGCTGGCTTTCTTGGCAGTCCCCTTAGAAAGCAAAGGAGGGACTGCCGCTGGAGATAGGGAGGTGCCCGAAAGCACCTCCAGAGAAGGGGGTGAGGGGGAGTCCCCTACACCCGTAGGCGTAGGAGAGGAGTAAGCCTCCTCTCCGGTTAAAGAATTATGGAGGGTCCCTTGCGCAAGCACAAGGGGGGGGACCTCCATTTTCTCGGTGGAGCTGCCCGAGGGCGGCTCCGTAGATGTTTTTGGGGAAGTTGGGGGTTGGGGTTTTTGTTTTTTTTCATACATGGGCATGGTGACCCTCTTTTGATTACGGGACGCAATAGCTCATCACCTCTCGCAGTTGCCCGCACTGCAAGAGGTGCTTACAAGCCCGGCAGAGCCAGGCGCCGCCATTCGGGACCACCCCTCCCGCCTGGTGGCCTGGCAGTCCTTCGGCATGGCGGCTCCACCTTGGACACGGCGTAAAAAATATAGGTTGTGAAGAGGAGAGGAAAAGGGATGTGAGGAAGATGTGGGTGGGGATGAAGCAGGTTGTTAAAAAAAACCCCATCCCGAACCGGAGCTGAGGGGTTAGGGAACAATGTCCCCTCCCCCCCTCAGCCCCGATCCGGGGTGGTTGGCTTGAGAAGAAGGTCAGCATTCTACCCTGTGAAATTAGAGGCTGACCAGAGAAAGTTGTGGGAGAGGTTGTATGAAAAGCGACGAGGTAGGGGAGAAATCGGGCTATCTGAAGGAAGGAAGAGAGGCTAAGCTGGGGCCGGACGGAGCGCTGGATCCCGTCAGCACGGCGGCCAGGATGGCAAATCGCCGCGCCCCTTACGGGGTGATCCTTTTGTGGATATTAATTAAGATTATATAATATTTATTCTTTGGTATTGCGTTGACCATTTCTTTCACACTTTTGTTTCATGGGATTTGGACAAACTGTATATATAGTAGTGTGTGAATGCGGGTGTAAAAGTGAGGTAGCGAAGTTAGGGTATCATAGATGCTTTTGTTGTCGTTTTTTTATAGGTGCGCAGGTGCAATCGTCAAGTTGGAGTAGGACCTCAAAGACACAAAGTAGAGTTTCTGTATATCTGCACTTGGCTCGGGGGAGATCCTCAGAATCCCTTACGCTGGACCTCAGTGCCCGAGTATACCCCGGTTTAGGACGCCGTTCTGTACAGAGTTGAACCTCTTACTTTCGATGGTTTTGTCTTTTTCCTTTAACCTTCCTTGGTGGAGCCAAGCGGCACCCTTAAGCATAAGTCACCAGTACTCTACCCTCAGTTTCCTTTTACTGGCTACTTTCGTTTTCTTCTGGCCGCCAGAGGGTGTCTCTTCTTCACGTTCTCACTTACTCCATCTTCACCACTTTCTTTACAGATTTCTCCTTAGAAACTTTCTGCGGGAGATGCCTTCGTTGGTTTTCGCTTTCATTTTTATCCTCTTTGTGTCTTGATATTATATTATATTATGTTATTTATTATATATGTAAAATTATTTCAGCGTAATCCTCTTTAGCTACTAAAAGAAAAACCAGCGAGGGCATCTACAGGAGAAGATTGCAAAAAGTGCGAAGAAAGTGGTGAAATGGGACGATACCAGTTTCCCAGCAGGGGGAGCGGGTCAATTTGTACTAATACAAACCCGCTCCTAGGGCCTTTTTAAAGCGCCCTCCAAACCCCATCATTCAAAGGCTGATGTGGATTTGCTGCTGTAATCCTTGTCTATCTATCTATTCCATTTTCTTCCTCTGTCCCTTCATTTTCCCAATGAATGAATTTGCCCCGTTGCACTGCAAGTATTTTCTGTTTCAATACTTAAAATAAATTTCGCTAAAATTGGCCCTGAAAGATGTCGATCATGCTGCCCGGGAGAATTGCGTCCCCAACACCCACACTGAGCTGACTTCAGGTTTTACATGTCCGTGAGAGTCACGCCCCAAGTCCCCGATCCCCCTACAACATTGGGGAACTTTCCCCATTTTTACCACTTCATTAACGAACATCACACAATTTCTCACGATGATGCCCGAGCTACTTTTCGCTTCTTAGTTTGTAGTGAAAATGATATTGGTCTCCAGAATTGGTAACAACAATTGCCGCAAATGATATTGGTCTCCTGAATTGGTAACAACAATTGCCGCAAATGATATTGGTCTCCTGAATTGGTAACAACAATTGCCGCAAATGATATTGGTCTCCTGAATTGGTAACAACAATTGCCGCAAATGATATTGGTCTCCTGAATTGGTAACAACAATTGCCGCAAATGATATTGGTCTTCAGAATTGGTAACAACAATTGCCGCAAATGATATTGGTCTCCTGAATTGGTAACAACAATTGCCGCAAATGATATTGGTCTCCTGAATTGGTAACAACAATTGCCGCAAATGATATTGGTCTCCTGAATTGGTAACAACAATTGCCGCAAATGATATTGGTCTCCAGAATTGGTAACAACAATTGCCGCAAATGATATTGGTCTCCTGAATTGGTAACAACAATTGCCGCAAATGATATTGGTCTCCTGAATTGGTAACAACAATTGCCGCAAATGATATTGGTCTCCTGAATTGGTAACAACAATTGCTGCAAATGATATTGGTCTCCTGAATTGGTAACAACAATTGCCGCAAATGATATTGGTCTTCTGAATTGGTAACAACAATTGCCGCAAATGATATTGGTCTCCTGAATTAGTAACAACAATTGCCGCAAATGATATTGGTCTCCTGAATTGGTAACAACAATTGTCGCAAATGATATTGGTCTCCTGAATTGATAACAACAATTGCCGCAAATGATATTGGTCTCCCGAATTGGTAACAACAATTGCCGCAAATGATATTGGTCTCCTGAATTGGTAACAACAATTGCCGCAAATGATATTGGTCTCCTGAATTAGTAACAACAATTGCCGCAAATGATATTGGTCTCCTGAATTGGTAACAACAATTGCCGCAAAGAAATTTAAAAACACAACTCTATAATCCAAAACTCGGGCTACGAAACCTCTCATGAACGTCAATGTCGTTCTAGGAAACCTCCCTCCTAACCTTTTAAATTAACTTCGCCTAATGAACCTTTATTAATTAATGTACTCAGAGGAAACATTTATGTAAGAAAAGGTTGGATGTCAAGAATACGGAACCCAACACATGCAAGGGGCGTGTGGGGTCTCCATTCTGACATGGTAAAATTGGCTTTTGAAAACTCAGATGGAAGGGTTAGATTAGCCCATGTTAACCTAATCAAACCATACCTACCAAAACACCATCGAGGTCAGGCTATAGAAGTCATCTTTGGGTGTTTTGCCTAGTAGATACTGGGTATGCGCCAGCAGTTGGATGTATAGAAGTAGTTGAACACAGAGCAAGAAACAGTTTTGCCAATCATAGAAAGAGTGGTGAGAGATGGATCAACTACCGATAGTGATGAATAGAGACAACATAAATCTGAGAAATAATCAAAATTACGAGTACAGAACCGCCACCACTCTTTGTACTTCGTTAATACATAGCCTTTCATACACAACATATAGAATCGTATTGTAGAATATAAAAGCAAATTTAACAACCTACGAGGATGGAAACGCTAACTTCAATCAGGTTATTCCAACAATTCATGTGAATGGAACTAAATAAAGTAAACAGATTAATTAATTTATGTAAGCTACTCGATTTATTTTTTAAAAATGAGTATAGTTTTTTTCATTAAAGTGAAAGTCACATATGTTTAGTTTTCCTTTACAAGATATGTACATATATTGGGGTTGATATTTTGGACATAGGAACCTTTGGGGGGGCCTATTCTTGACATGGTGAAATTGTAATCTAAAAAGAGAGTATAATAGGCTTTCAACCTAATTCAAACCACGTCGGAGGTAATTAGCCCAGATCTCGCTCCCACGTCCAGAAAAGGTGTTTAGTGTGCAGACTCAACGAAATTAATCGCCACCGCAGAAGTAGAAAGCACAAAAATACTAAACAATGGAGATCCACATCACGTAAAGATAAGCAACTGCTTAAGGTGAAAGTTCTAATAGTCAAGATTACAACGAAGCTAACAACTTGTAGGTGAATGAGGTTTATCCATTGTTTCTTATCTTCATTTGAGGAAAATTGGGATTCCTTTTTTGTAGGTGAGAAAAGTTAGGGCGGGGGGTGGGGGTTATCACCCTTCTTCAACAGTGATTTTGTAGTTAGCATATATTCAGGTGATGGATGGGCAGACATTAAACTTAGAAGACACCACACAATATGTGAAAGAGAAATAAGCCAGCAGTCAATGAAGCTTTTGATCTCATTTTGCATTACCAATAGTGCATTCCGCTCATGAGGAACTCCCTCATTGTTAGTGATGAAGACCTCTCAGGTCAACGGTGGAACGATACGAGTTGGAAAGGGATATTTTTTTTACTGAGGAAAAGAAAAATGAAATCGAGTAATTAACGATTTTTTTACTAGATGTAAAATGAGAGGTGGAGGACACTAGGCATCTTGGGCCTAAGGTTTGTGAGGAAAGGCAACCCTAAATACAGAGTCGGGTATAATATTATAACTCCTAAAAAAACTAAACTAAAATAAAACAATCACAGCGGAGGTATTCACCCCCCCCCCCCTCCGTCACGTGGTTATCGGGTAAATTAGGGCCTATATCGATTCTGTAAATAGGTCCTCAAACCACAAAACTTTCCCGAAGAACAAGGCTCTTTTTTTTCTAGAGCTAATTTTAACCTGGTAGAGGTCAATGGGCAAATATAACTGGAGAGCAACTTGATAATGTGCAATCCGAGCCCAAACCAGTAATTGGGTGTGGATGAGGAAACAAAAAAGGGGATAAAAAAACATGCTGGTCTCGACAGGCGTGTTCCACCCACTCGAATCCTCGGCTTATTACGTTGTCGTTTGTATCATCGAATTAGAGAAATGAAGGGGGGAGGGGGAAGGGGGAAACGAAGACCAAATGACCCAGGTATGTCCCAATAATGACCCGGAACAAGCATAGGTAAATAATAACAATCAAACCAAATGTGTTATTTGGGACGGAAGATGAAATATAAAACAAAGAGTGGTAAATTTTATTAACGCTACCATCATTTGGGAAGGACACTCCCTCTCGGCCCGTGTCCTCCTGGCAGTCTCAGGCAATATTGAAATGTGCTGGGCTTTTTTCATTCAAGCCATCTTTATTTTATCTTTTTCACAAGCCTCTTAAGTAACGACTATTACAGAAAAATATATCCTCGTTGGTTGATTGCCATCACTTTTCAACAGGAAACTATTTTTTTTTTTCAAGCCTCTCCTTACTATATTTTTCTTGGGCGACGGCTAAATTCGCAAGTTAGTCGCCGACCAGCTTTCGTCCATCCATTTTTTCTTTAAATTATACAGAACTACATAAAACTAGAGATAAAATAGGCCCGCTTAAAGCTAGAGATGGATAGTTAGTAGCGAGTGATAGCGATGCAATGTCTAAGATGTTATACTTAAATATGTATTTTCTTTCAGTATTTACACTCTTAAGATATTTTAAATGTACCTGAAAGGACCTTGATCTTCAAGGGTAATGAGGAGAATTTGGAGGATATTTTAATTACAAAGGAGAGTCTCAAACGAAATGGATAAAATTACATCAAGTAAAGCACCGCGACCTGACGAGATCTCCCTGTGATTTTGAAGGAATGTAAGGAAGTATTGAGTGAGCTGCTAGTATGCATATTTAGAAAATTGTTAAAAATTAGCATTGCACCAATGGCATGGAAGAAAGCTAATGAGATACCGATATTTAAGAAGGGGGATAAAACAATCATGTCCAATCACTGACCAGTGAGTTTGATATCAGTGGTGGGGAAAATGATAGAATCTGTAATAGCGTAATCTATCAGGGATCACTTAGATAAACATAAGCTGATTAAGGAACCTCAATACGGCTTTACTAGGGGAAAATCCTGTTTATCTAATTTACTACCTTTTTATATACAGATGTACGATGATGCTGAGAGATGAGAACTACGATATTGATTATTTTGTAAGGCTTTCGACGGGGGGCCACGCCTACGATTTTTGAATAGAGATATAGCACATGGGATCAATGGAAGGATTTTTAGGTGGATTCAGTCGAGGCTTAGTGAGATAGCAAAAAATTAGAATAGACAAGATTAAATCTGAGTGGGGAAATGTTACCAGTGGAGTTCCTCAGGGGTCAGTGTTGGGGCTGCTGTTGTTCTTGATTTGTTTTAATGATCTTGATCTAGGTAGAAGTAGTGACTTGAGCAAGTTTGCTGATGATACTAAGTTAGGTAGGATTATAAGGTCTCAATCTGTTGTTGAGGTATTACAAAATGAATTAACTTTTATACCAATGGGCAGAGAAATGGCAAATGAAATTTAACATGGGTAACTAATGTACTTAGTATAGGTAAGTGTAATCCACTGAATAATTATAAATTGAATTGCAGAGTCTTAGGAAGGTCAGCATGCGATTAGTTTACAAATCAAGTGGTAGATGAATGGAATAGGTTCATTAGTCGTGATAGAAGAGTCTTCCTTGCGTAGTTTTAAGGAGATTGCATACATTTATGAATCAGGATGTTAGGTGGGACTGAACTGGCTGATGGGGACAGGGGCTGCTCTGTATAGACTATTGATAGGCCTTTGCAGACCTTATTTACTTATTCATCCTGGTCGAGGTCGGCAGTGTGGGGGCTGGGTCCACCCTCCCTTTTAACTCGTTTATTTTTAACATTGTCTGCATTCGTCCCACCCATTTCCTCGATGCATAATTAAGGCAAAAATCACCCAAGAGGCCCCAAATTTTTATTTCATTCCATTAATTGAAAATATTTCGAAAATGGAATTCGTGAAGTGGATTCTAATCAATCAACACATTCAATTCGAATATGTAAACTTTATTTTTAATGTAATAGAGCACGTGGTTTCTTAATTGGCCTGTATTAATATTGGTTGAATCCAATGTTTCATTCATATATCATATGTCTCCATAGAGAGGGATCGACATTCACCTCAAATGGGTTGTAGCAGAACATGAATTGGAGCTTAAGCTCGCTTCCCTCTCCTCTTTCGACGGAAGACATCTGGCAGAGCTGTTGGGGAGTGCGCGCGCGTCAGTATTAAAGGATGAACACCATGCACGTTTGAGCGATGAGACAGGAAGTACACACGCGCACATGTCTGAGGGATATCTGCCTCGACATGTGCTCGAATATAGTGAACGAGATTGGGTAAATATTCCCCTACAAGGCAGAAATAAATAGAAGGACAGCTCCCCCATCCCTTACGTGTTTGGGTTGGCACTTCGTGGGAAATTTAGGTGCGGGGGGCAATTTTTGCCAAAATTAATTTTGAATGTATTCCCTACACTATTTAGAAACAGGAACCCTCACTTGTCTATATATTTTCGTGCGCTCAATAGTATACATACGAGGCTATTCTCAGGGAATTATCAATATTTAATCTTGCACGACACGAATGAATACTTCGAATCATCATAATATTCTATAATGAAATCGAGATCGCGTTAAATGGGTGTTCCTTTGGTATAGACCACAATAGAACCTAATTTAAAACTAACGTAGGTTGAGTCAGGCTAGGTTGTAGACTGCACAGTAAAGGAGCTCCATTTATGATTCCGCTGTCCAATTAAATTTCTAAGATCCAAAACAAAAGAAAACGAATTACGTTTCCAAGAGCCGAAAAAGAAGAAACAACACGTAAAAAAGAGAATGTCGTCCGTCAGCCACCGCTGCGGATACTCAAAAAAGTAAGAAGCGACGGAGCAGTGTGGGGGCAGCGTAGGCTAAGGGGGAGGGGGGAGAAGAGGGTTGCTGTTGTGAGCGATCGCCTGCGGCCAGGCACCGGGAGGGAGTGATGAAAGGCTCACAAACAACTTGGCCGAATGAGGTGGAAGAAGCCACCGGGGAACAATGTGTTGGGCTCCAATGGGGGGAAACTGAAAAACAAATATCGGGCCTCCCATTCTCCATTGAGGCAAGAACAATTGTGAGAGCCATTATTCATATTACGCTTTGCACATTTTTCAGGCGATACAAATTATGGCGGTTTAACACACTTCAATCTTTTTAGCAATGACGATATATATATATATATATATATATATATATATATATATATATATATATATATATATATATATATATATATATATATATATATATCTATATATCTATATATATCTCTCTATATATATATATATCTATATCTATATCTATATATCTATATCTATATCTATATATCTATATCTATATCTATATCTATATATCTATATCTATATCTATATCTATATATATATATATATATATATATATATATATATATATATATATATATATATATATATATCGATGAGGATTGCTTCTAGAGAGCCTAAATTTAATGTTCAACAGAAATCCCAAGGCGAGGAAAATGGCTGGTATCATCCTTTTTATTTACCGGCGACGTTTCGACCACAATACGGTCATCTTCTTAGGCCTAAAATAGAAATAAACGAAACAAAATATTTTGCACTGTTAAGAGAGCACACTGCTAAATTTACATCTAGAACTTTGAAGGCTACTATTAGCTTTGAATTGCAAATTTCGAGTTAAAGGGAATATTTCGAAATGGGGCTCAAATTTACAATAGAGAGACTACGGAAGGATTTTAAATATTTAAATTAGTTAGCGAGTGTATAATTGCTAAAATCTATTAAGGTAGGGGAGATTTGATTTATGAATCTAATTATTATATAAAACTGTTTTAAAATGAATTTTAAACGAATAATTGAAGGAAAAATTGGCGAAACCTAATATACAAAATCACAAACCTTGCCAACGAGCGTGTTACGTGCTCCGGCTGACCCAAAAGTACCAAAACTGCGCCCCGCAACCCACATCCAAACGAATTCAGGTAACAAGGAGGGGAACCGACGAGAGATCATTATTTAAAATCGGGTAGAGCAGTTTTATATAAAGTGTTTCTAAGATTCGAAGGGTAATAGGGCATTTGTGCGAATTCAGAATTTCAAAGTTTTCTAAGGAGATATCACTTTTACACTTTATTACGTGATCTCTTATCGCTGAATTTTCTTTGGTTTCAAGGATCTTACCGGTTCTATTACTTATACCCATATGGGAAGAGAATCTTGCCTTCAGAGTTCTTACGGAGCTTCCGATATATTTGCCTTGGGAACACCCAGGACATTTAAATAAGTATATAATCGAACTCCGAAGACTCTTTGGAACCGGATCCTTTATTGTAAAGAAGGATTTTATATTGAATCTTAGAAACACTTTATATAATCTTAGAAACACTTTATATAAAACTGCTCTACCCGATTTTAAATAATGATCTCTCGTCGGTTCCCCTCCTTGTTACCTGAATTCGTTTGGATGTGGGTTGCGGGGCGCAGTTTTGGTACTTTTGGGTCAGCCGGAGCACGTAACACGCTCGTTGGCAAGGTTTGTGATTTTGTATATTAGGTTTCGCCAATTTTTCCTTCAATTATTCGTTTAAAATTCATTTTAAAACAGTTTTATATAATAATTAGATTCATAAATCAAATCTCCCCTACCTTAATAGATTTTAGCAATTATACACTCGCTAACTAATTTAAATATTTAAAATCCTTCCGTAGTCTCTCTATTGTAAATTTGAGCCCCATTTCGAAATATTCCCTTTAACTATAAATTTGCAATTCCAAGCTAATAGTATCTATTAAAATTCTAGATGTAAATTTAGCAGTGTGCTCTCTTAACAGTGCAAAATATTTTGTTTCGTTTATTTGTATTTTAGGCCTAAGAAGATGACCGTATTGTGGTCAAAACGTCGCCGGTAAATAAAAAGGATGACACCAGCTATTTTCCTCGCCTTGGGATTTCTGTTGAACATTATATATATATATATATATATATATATATATATATATATATATATATATATATATATATATATATATATATATATATATATATATATATATATATAT
The DNA here is from genome assembly GCA_963969495.1 of Ceratothoa steindachneri. Classification (NCBI taxonomy): domain Eukaryota; kingdom Metazoa; phylum Arthropoda; class Malacostraca; order Isopoda; family Cymothoidae; genus Ceratothoa; species Ceratothoa steindachneri. The sequence continues at coordinate 201,542,402 of OZ018325.1, read as the reverse complement.
ATATATATATATATATATATATATATATATATATATATATATATATATACAGGAATTAAATATAAACAAGCTATGGCTGGGAGAGTTGTTGGGCTAAACGAATCTGGAGGTCCTCGCAATTTATTGCATCACAGTAAATTACAAATATTTCACTTTTTTGGAAGTAATAAATATCGGTCTCACTATCAACATTAGTTTGGGATACATGAAAAAAATCTAGCACTGCATTCGTAATAATTGATCAGAGGCAACTATGTTACGTAAAACAAAGAAATATTTCGTTGAGAAAAAAGAAATTCTACGGATATTTTAGTATTTTTTTTCACACGTGTGTTTACCAGCTATTTTGAAATATATATTAATGATCAAAGCAAAATGAGAGTCAATTCAAGTTAGTTACTTCCATTTCCCAAGATATGCTATTTTTGAGTGGCTGTTATGGAAAAAAAAATACACGTATTTTTTAACATTTATGGCATTTGACTTAATATTAACTCTTGCCAAGCACTTTCATTCTTACATTACCCACCCATGTAGTTTAATATCACGGTAAAAGTAGAATAAACCTTTTTAATAGCAATGATATGTGCTAAAAAAAAAACACTGATTACTCTTCCTAACAATTAGGGATTTCGCTCCATCAACAGAACATTCAAGACGAAAGTTTTTTTACCATATTTTGGCTAAAGAAAAAATGAGGCATTAAGACGAGAAAATTGGGTAATGAATTACTTCCAACCCAACCCTCGGAGTTTAAACTCCGTCTTTGCGTTCGAATATTCAATTCTACTACCGAATTTTACCATCTCAACGTCACGATTTAAGGTTGATCGAATTTGCTATTTCAATCATGCTCATTTTTACATTTCACAGTATGCTTAGTTTATTCATCGATTTTTCTTCCACCCAGTTTCAAAGACGTTACCCACTAAATGAGCTTGTTTGTCTCGTTCGATTATAGGCGTTTTGGGTTTTTTTTTTAACAATGTAATGAAAGCAAATTACCCCCAAGCCATCTTAAAAGGGGGAAAAAAAATCTTTGAAATCCTGAAGAACGGCACAACTTGGAATACGGCCAAGGGAACTTCTTACACTAAATTTCAGACATTTCTGGGAAAGTGTAACATCCTTCACTTTCCTTTAATAACTAACTATCACTATTCTGGTAATAGTATTTGGAGCCTAAAATATCACTCAACGAAACATTGTGGAACGAATCTATCAATCGCATAGCTTAGCTGTACCTAAACTTTCGATTCCTCCAAAGCGCGAAGTTGCACTAAATTCGTCTAAGGAATTCAAACCAGTAATGATCGCGCTCTTGACCTTTCTAGGTCTTGGGCGAGCGCCAACTGTGCGCAAAAGGGCCCATGAGTGAAAGTGCTAAATTTGTTTACAAACGCCAAGAACTATCGAAGGAATCTTCATTGTTTTTGCAAAGTAGTTTTATAAATGGAAATAAAAGTGGGGAAGCGAATAACAAGTACATATAAGGCCTGCTTTATTAGTTCAACGTACGTCGCCTAATTTATTTTATATTTTTTGCAAAAGACCGCCATTACTCTATACGCAAGGATTCATATCATTAGCTGGTTACTGGTAACCAATGGTGAGGAAACACGTAGATAATGCGACTACATATGGTAAGAGATAATTGAGTGGGAGATCTTTTGTAAGAAAGGGTCAAGACAGATGCTATGATTTAAGCAAATGCTAAATGAAGCATGTTAAATTTTGACCAACTTCTCCCCTAAACGAGGGAGCTAATTTGTAATCTCCATATATGCCTCCCACCTGTGAAGAATGTGGGGCAGTGTAACCAAGAAAGCAGCATGGTTTGTATTTGTTTACGGAGAGGACGAAGACACCAAATCCTTGGTTGATCATGAACCAAAACGTCAAGACCCTGGCCATTCGAAGGGTTTCATTTTGATGGTTGGTTATAAAAACAATATAGATATTGACGCTCAAATTTAAACCTCATTGATAACATTGGTCAACCAAAAGAATTTTTTTTTCTCATGGTTCTGGATCAAAATAATCCGATTCTAGGGTAATTGTATGTGCTGAATTCAATAATGACATTCGTATAGCTGTCGGGCTCAGTTTTCCAGAACCAGCATATCTATATATTTGGTGCACCATGTAATTCATACACTAATTTATATGTTCATTGGTTCCACTTATGCAATAATCTTCTTTTCCAAATTTGTGCTTTTTTGTTTGTTTCAGATTGCTGGTTCATGATAGTGCATATCTATAACTGTCTAATTACTCTGAATTTAACAAAACGGGGAACGTGGCAAGTGCGTGAACGACACCGATCGTTTTTCTTACATATGTGACGCATTTACTCCCGATAGCTCCAAGAAACCCATCACAAAAGCTGTTCGACTGAACTACAAAAGTTACTTAAATGTCCTTTGGGGGACCAAGACAAGAAATGGGGACCTCATATAGCTTGTAAGTTTTATGTCAACCACCTGAGTGAATGGATGTGTGGTAAGCTTCGCTTACCACACATCCATTCACACACACACACATATACACACACACACACATACATTCTCCCATTACTAAAGACGAACTGATATTCTATTACACACGCGATCATATTATCTTGTACACAAACAAAGTCAAATCAAATCAAAGTCAAATCCAATGGAGAATGGCCAGCCTGCTCCAAAATGTCAGATAGTCCTCAAATCTGTACAGAAACTTGCCCCAGGCAAAAGGACAAATGGTAGTAACCCTGCTTGTCCCGCTACCGAGAGAGGTAACGTGCGCGAGTATCATCCAGATTAGGGTATTAAAAAAGAATGTACCGAAGAGTCTGGGGGACAACGCAGTCGTCGCAATAAAGTGCAGGCGAGCGTTCCATCAAATGTCGATGCGTCCCGCGTGTGCTAAGTTCGAAGAAGACAGAAAGCGACCAGAAGCCGTCGTGGTATTGTGAGGGTAGGTCCATGGGAACATTGGCGGTGCAATGGCACGACACTCGGTTCTCCTCGGCCGTCTCCCATCTGTTTGACAAGAACACCCGGAGGACGGCTCTGATTCCTGGCATGTCGTCTGTGTGAGGAAGAGGGAAACGTTGGTCTGGTTGCCCAGTCCTCGCGGAAGTGCCCATTTCGGTGCACTTATTCACCGCAATTCCTACATGTCGACATCTGGAAATCCGCAGGGCTTGTGGCAACCGTGAAGTCGAAGGTACCGCAAATCAATGCGTGTGGAGATTCCAATTCTCGGAGAGCACACGGGACGCTTGTGACTCACTAAAATTCACAATCAAGTCTCCGAAACGTGCACGACGCGGTGAATTGCAACCAGCTCGGTGTGAAGACAGACATAAGGCGGCTGGTAGAGCCTCGTTGAAGTCAAACAGACGGGATAGGGAGTGTAAGCTGACGCCTTCCTGAGACTTGAGGCCATCCGTATACACAGATCAAGCGTGACATGAAGTCTGCTCCCAAAAGGCTAAACGCAATACTCTCGGCGTTGTGGAAGGTTTGTGAGCAGAGGGGTAGTAATAATTGTGAAAGGGTAGCATCCCGAACATAACCAGAGGCGCTATGTGCTCTCAAAGCAGTTTCCAAGCATTAAACCTAAATGGATTAGGGTATGACTAGAGTCTTTCGGCGGCATATGCGCCATCGAGACTGGCCACGAATGCAGTTAGAGTCATTAGCGACTGACGGAGGCACCGAACCCACGCAAAATGTGATGTGTAGGGCAAAGAGCGAGTGGCATCTTCCCGGCATTGACAAGTCGGCTCTCAATGGGGGAAGCTACCCGTCGCCAGGCGGAGATAGGTGCAATAGATAGAGTCTACCATCCGTAATACACTCTCGGGTGCAGATGCATAGAATTCTCATCCGTAGTCAAGCTTCAAAGGATCGCTAGAAAATTCAGTACCCAGAGTGCTGAAGGTCATAGAAAGAAAAATGTCTATAGCGAGGGTACAAGAGAACCCTAACGCTGCGGATAAGAGAGGTGAGGCGTCGGTTGAAAACAAGACCAAGGAAAGAGTGCGAATCCACCACTTCTGGGCAAGCCCCGTTTAGAAACAAGGCGAGTAGGGGTAGAGCCGTAGATGGCGACAGAAGTGCCTCACCTTAGTATTGGTCAAGTAAAATAAAAACCTGTGCGCTTCAGCTTAGCGAAATAGTGCTGTTGGGGTCAACGCTCCAGAGTTGGCATCTGGGTTGCACATAGAGATCGAAATGTCGTGCAGGTAAAGCGTAGAAAAAATCTTCAGACAACACGGCAATGAGTGTGAGACAGATGACACCTTACTACGGTACGCCATCCTCCTACCGTTTGGGGTCTCCATTAGACTGCATCGCCATGCCGTATCATAGGCCGCCACCAAATCAAAAAACATGATGGCGTAGCGCTGTCTAGAAAGGCTGCAAAGGCAGCATTCTCCAAGCGGAGAAGAGAATCTGACGTGGAGTGTAACTTGCGGAAGCCGTACTCTTCAAAAGAGAGGTGGCTTAGCTGACCAGAAAAAGGCTAAGCGAACATTCACCAATATCTTTATCAACTTGAACACGTAGGAAGTTGAGGAAAGTGGGCGTTAATCGGCCAGGGTAGAGTGACCTCTTCCCAGTTTTTGAAAAGCGAGCACAGTAGCCATTAGCAAGGAGTCTGGGATGATACCCTCTATTCAATTCCAGTTGAACAAATCTAAGAGAAAGACAATTCCTCGTTCGCCTAGTTGTTGAAGCATTGCATAGGGGATATCATCCTGAATAGGGGGGGGGGCATTAATCAAGCGGAACGCAACTCACTCAGAGTAATCCTGTCGTTGAAGAGCTCTCCGCCTTTGAAGGTAAAGTCCAGTCGACGGCCTTCATCAATATCACGACGTGCATTGAATATTGGCGGAACAGCATCCCAGCTAAAGAAAGTGGTCGCGAAGCACTCCCCCACGGACGCGGGGTCTGAACAGAAGAGGGTCCTGCGAGCATTTGCCTCAACTAGACGGATCTTCCCGTTAAGTGAATGTCAGGAAGAGCGACAGGCGGGCTTCGAAACATAACGGAAACTAGCCTTAGCTCGAAGAAATTCACCGACAGTGAAACCGTTCGGGTGGCAGTTATAGCGCATGTAAGCATAACGCTTTTGTTTTAGGTCCTTCTCACACTCAGCTGACGACCACGGAAGCGGTAGGTGTGCAAAACGGCCAGACGTTCTAAGAATATTAGTTAGGCCAATGGCGATGAGGTTACCGGAGAAGAACTCAACTGCCTCATCAATAGACTTAAACTGCTTGACTTAGACAGAAATCAGTGATTTCATTAAATGCAGACCACGGCGCCCGCGCCAAACCCCACCGGGAAGTTATCAGGTGGCAGCGGTCCAGTAAATGATATGCAAATGGAAAATAGATAACTAGAATGAAGGTCACGAACTACCTCCCTTCCAAAATCAGGCTGTGCATCCGGTGAGCACAGAGATAGATCAAGGCAGCAAGGTGAAGTGGTTCTCGGGCAATGACGCGTAAACTCATCCACATTTAAGACACCTATATCCAGCTCATCGATCAGGTCGGCAAGGACCTGACCCCTTGGCTTGATCGAATATTAGCCCCAGAGCGATGTCTACTGTTCAAATCCACGATTAAGAGAAAGAGCCTCGGTAACTGTGCTTCGACAAGGCGGAAGTCCCAGAATCGAAGTCGACAGGCGGTGGAATGTACGCCGTAATAACAGTATACGTCTTATCCAGGTGCAGCTGCAATGCTACTGGCTGAAAAGGGCTATTTAAAACAAAGAGAAGAATGGATATATCATGATGGGTGGAAATGGCGCATCCTCCTGGCAGGCCCCCATCTCGTACTAGTGGGGTCACAAAACCCTTATACCCCGGAGGATGGGCAGGAAGCACGTTCCCAACATGGTCTCCCACAAAAAATAGTTAAAGGGGAAGCGTGAGGAGACGACCCTCCATATCTCCTCCCACTTGGCCCAGACAACACGGCAATTCCATTGAAAGAATATGCCCTACAGGCCTAGTTCGTACGGGATAGGGTTGCCCTCTCCGAAGAGAAGACCCTGACAGGAATGGCCTTAAGCCTCCCGGAGGCAGAACTATGGGCACTGTTGGCGGAACAAGGATCTGAACGCGCTGTCGCCATCAAGGTCTTATCATTGGAGGTTGGTCTCGCCATTCGAGTCTTTTCCTCACTCCGCCTCGAAACCTTAGATGGGAAGGGTGGCTTCGGAGGCGGGGGGGGGGGGGCTTTCCTGTAGAAGATCCGCCGTTTCCGAGCCAGCCTGCCAGGCTTTGGGTAGGGGCGCAGGAACCGAATCTCCTTTAGTGCTGTCCTCATTTACGGTGGGCTGGAGGAGAATTAGAAACCCCGGAAGACGACCTCACGACCACCTTCAGTTCGTTGCTCCTGTGAGATTAACGACTCGTTAGAGGCACACGGCCGTCTCCCCTTACGGGAAACAGTCACGCTATGAGAAGGGGTGGGGGAGCCCTGATTTTAGCCGAGGCTGGGTGTGAATCCTTTGTGCGGCTAGCTCTAAAATGTGATTGGAACCCGCAGAAGGGTTCCGAAGCGGTGGCAGCAGCGTTTGCAGTAGTAGCACCTCGGCGGCAGTTGCACGAATGCCTTCACGCGGTAGCGATACCAAAAAACACGCAACGACTCAAGGAGTCTGGTACGGTTGAACATGACGAAAAGTGTAGGGTGGGTATTGTGGCCTCTCCCTGTTTTCTAATCACACATTTGACTTAGACCGCTCAATGGTCGGCCAGCTCTAAGGTGATGTATTCAATTGAGTAGTCCACGAGTTCCTTCGCGTAAACCCTCCATCCTTTCACGAAATTCATGACAGAGTACGGCGCCCATTCAAAGGTGTGCCATTAAGTGTCTCAGAGTCATCCAACGGATTCGCTACAAGGCAAGTTTTCTCTTCCGATGGATCATCTTGGCCATAGCCAATATGCTCTTATCAATGAAGCGAATAACTAAAAAGCGTTTGAAGCCATAACGGATTCAAAAACGCTTGGTAGTTTCTCATTGAGGTGCCCCCACGCAATCAAGGAGATACTCATCGCACTTGTCACTTTGGTCTTGGTCTGTGACCCCACACCTGAGGGAGTCTCGGGACGGACGTGCCGATCTTGACTAATCGCCTGCCGAGCCGGCAGCAGACCCGTACGTATCCGGAACCCCCTCGGAAGGAGAGTAAGCTTTAGTCCTCATAGTATTCTTTCTTTTCTTTTGGGAGAGGATGGTGGGGAATGGACCCACTCTCCGCCACTGCCGGAAGGATCCCCTAAGCCTAATGGACCGGTCTCAGACATATCCTTCTCCAAGATAGAGAAGGTCGCAGCTCTCAAAGAGGCAACATCCTGGGAAGAGAGCCATCTGAGAAGCTTGCCCAGGGGCGGACTCAGGTTTTGGAAGTACTGAGCCAGACTGAATGTCATCGACATGGTCACCGGGATCATGTTAATCTCGGGATGGAGGGTGATGTGGGCTCTATTTGGCCAGCCCACCTCATGTATCACGGATCCTATTGGAGGTATCGTTAAATCGGAGTCGTCTATAGCCAGCGAATAGACTTATATCGGGGAAGAGCCGGGGTAAGTCACACCTACCCACCGCAATGTCAAAATACATGATTGCAGTGCTTCAGGGGGCATAGCTCGACGCTGCCTGCTTTGCCGTGTCCCCGTAAGGGAGTTGGCCTTATCGTGTCTCTCTCACCGGAAGAGCTCGATTATGGGCCGCCTGCTTAATCACTTGGCAGTCACCTGTGATAAAATAGGGGGACTACAATTAGAATGAATCGTCCATAGACGACTCCATAAAAGCCTCCTCTCCGGGAGAAGGGGGTTGGAGACGACCCTGCGAGAGCATAGGGAGTCCCACCTCTTTTTAAGAGGTGGAGCGGCCAGAGAGTGGCTCCAAATATTGCAAAGGGGAGTCTCTTTACTACATGGCGATGATGGTAGGAGAGCTGTGCCACTGGTCAAAGGGCTGCCTCGATTTTCCTCATCCACCCCGTCGCCTGCGGAGGGCGAGGCGGCACTTGGAGGCAGATTTCCATGCGCATTATCACTATTGCCTTCTATTGTAACTATAGTATCAGAGAAAAACTCATGGAAACTAGATACTATGGCCTCCCCCACAACTTGGCAGGTTAAGAGAAAAGTATCCATAGGATCAGAAATTCCAGAATGTGGTCATTGACACATAATCGGTCCAGGTCCAGAGTTGATGAGCTCTGCCAACCCGACCCGCCATTCAGGCGACATTGTCCTGGAGCTTTATCGATAAAGGATGGTGCTGGCGTAGCCACCTTATACGTGCACTGGAAGAAAGTAGGCAGAGTTGATAGCCCGACACTCGCCATACCCAATACTTGCCCTAGCCGGCGGGCTTTCGGCCTTCGCAACAGGGAGGGACCTTACGGTATATACTACCACTCTACTAAAGCTCACAAGTGGACGGAAGTGCGCCGGGCTGCCAGAACTTCTGTGGAGAGAAGAGCAAGAGTGGAAAGGGGTTAGGAGGGTTTGTAATAAAGAGAAGTAGAGATAGGCGGGTCTACTAACGAGTAGGGTGGGTGATCACCTATTATTATCATACCCTGGTGCTAGGTGATTCCAGGGTGGCATGCAGTCCACTAAGGCACCGTGGTTACCAGTGCATTACACTAATAGGACATATCCAGGAAGACAGACCACGCAAATGCTTAAAGACTTTTTCGGATGTCGAGTCCTCCTCAGACAAATACACATTTCTGGCAATTCCTGCTCAGTCTCGAGGATCACTAAATGACGAGATAATATTTGATGTTCCGTCACTTCAGAAGCTTCGAAACAAAGTTCACCAAAATTTAAAACAAAATGCCTTCAAATACTATAACCTATTAAAACTATTAATCACGGTTTAATCACAAGGGCTAGCCAGCGGCAGAAGCTGCAAGCGAGAAGGCAAGCAAAGCAGGCACTTAACGCTAAAGTGCAGGCAGGCCCACCGGTGTGTGGACACGCCCTGGCGCCTACCAACCACTGCACCCCCTCACTGCCTTGCAGGTTCTGCCATTTTAGGCAAAGGCTAGAGGAAGGATACCTCGATCACAAACCATGATCGGGAGTGCCTAAAAGCGAGCACCAACAGACCGGTCTCTCAGCAACTCCCTGCAGCCGAGGGTGAAGCCTGGTCGTCTCGAGACTCTCCGGCCACCAGGGACCTTCTCCCCTCGGCCAAGATACGAGTCTGAAGACTGCACACATTCCTACCCGTTTAAATCTAGTGTAGGTTGATGCCCTCAGGAGGGCATCCGTAATGATCGATATCGATAGACTTACCAAAGCCAAACCAAAACAACCGGCGGGGAGAAAAGGTTGAATGGATAGCCGTAATGATGATGATAATATAAAATAATAATAATAACTTATACTAATAATAATTAATACTAACAATAGTTATAATGCATAATAATAAATAATAATATATCTTAATAAATACTAATATAAAAAGTATACTAAATAATAAATATAAGAACCTTACTACTAATAATAATATATAATGATTATAATAATAATAATGGTTAGTGGGGGCGAGGGGAAGCGCACCAACAACTTTCCGAGGCCACATCAGAGACTTCAAATCAACCGGACCCAGTGACAGGGCCTCTCTAATTTGCACTCGGGTGGGGGGGGATGTGCAACTCCCCGGATACCAACTGTAACATGCTACATAAGGTACACCTTAGGGGAGGGGGCTAGTTAAGACAAGGGGAGAAACATGGCGTAACAGGTATTAAGCATTGCAGCAGCTGACATGTGAAGGATTATGTGCCCTGGCCTTATTTTCTTTTTACAAACTTTCTGCGAGAAATGCCAACGTTTGTTTACGCTTATTTACGTTGCAAATTACAAACCAAATTTAACATTAGCGACGATTATATATTTTCCAATTAATCAAGAAATTAAGAAAAAGTGGGCTACATTTCCGTATACGAAGGAGGTGCACCATGTTGGAAGGCTGGAGGAAATGGCTTCTCTGCTTTCAGCAAGCGGAAAATAATCGCGCCAGAGCGCCAGTTATTGATTGGGGGCCAAGCTCGTAAACGTCTCCCAACTTAGCCCAAGAACGGAGTTTGTGGCTTCAACAAACAATAGAAAAATGCACCGAACCAAAGTGGCAAAGACATTTCTGGATTTGAAAACGGCGTTGATGATATTCGAAATATTTTCTCGAACGCACCACACGTTCCTGACAAGGCGACCTTTGCTTTCGTTGCGGAACGGGATCAGTGACTGGCGCGACCTCCTGCCCTCAGTATTTCTAGTAAAGTCGAAATCGGCTACTTAGACTATATATAACCTTGCCATATATTTTTAGTTCCACTAATCTAACCACTTTTTTACGAACATATTCTCGAAAATATTCTGATAGGATGCCTCCGTTGGCTTAGACTTATGAAATGTGTGTACACGAAAAAATGGGTAAAAGAGGGACGTGGTCACGCAAGAACTACTCATTTTTGTCCACAAAATCCGCATTGTCTAGCGGCCATCCGACGTCGTGTCCGCCTTCCTCAAACAAGACCGACAAAGAAAGCGTCGTTGTTTAACCGTCACTCTACAACAAATAAGTCATTATTAACGACAAAGCAATGGATTATGTAGTTGGTGCCACGGTTGTGAAATTGGAGTTTAAACAGATCGTTTCATCGGCTAGGTTGAATATACGAGTACACACCAAAATTAAAATCTTAGATAAAATTTAGTTTTAGGTAATATTTCCATTGGTGAATTTACTGTGCCAAACTTTTCAGAGTAGAGTTTAACTAATCAATAAAATGTTTTGCAACCATATACCTAAATCTTCAACCATCTTGTTCATAGTCTCTACAATATGGTTCTATCGTAAGAAATTCCCAAACCATAATAGCAGTGGATAGCAGTTTCCCCAATCTTTGCCGTGAGGAATTCAAAAGGGGGGCGGGGAGACTGCCGAGTGACGCATATACATCTGAATCAAGGCGCGACTATATCTCACTCGGTCGGTCGGTTTTACACTCTTTCGAATGATATAATTGCTAAGGTCCTCCCAAGTTTAGCCCGTGAAAATTTGGTTTTGGCAATATTACAATAATTATTTGGCCGATTCTAACGGAATTTGGAACCCTTATGTTGTTTTACATTCTCTTTTGAATGATATAATTGCCAAAGTCGCCCAAAGTTAGTTCGGGAATTATTGAAAGGTTTGAAGATCGAAAGGTCAGCAGACCTTGTTTTTTAAGAACGAATAATTTCTCTCTTTTTTATTACAAATACGAGTACAAGACCCGTTTCAGAGCAACATGTTCCATAATTCTGTTGCGCGAACACTGAATAGGTTTGGCCATATTCCATATATATATATATATATATATATATATATATATATATATATATATATATATATATATATATATATATATATATATATATATATATATATATATAAGTAAGTGGGGGTATATAGAGAAGAAATTTTATTATACTCGAGGTTAGCAGTACATACCATTTATAATCCCTAGGTTCTAAAAATAATGTCATGAAGATGGTGGCCGTTAACAGCAACACACTGTTGGAGTCGATCTCTGAAGTTTCGTACAGCACGTTCGCACATACTGCGGGGTTTGGCGTTAACTTCTTCAATAATCCGCTCCCTTAGCTGTGGTAGGGTGTGAGGGCGACATTTAAACACCTTTTCTTTCAGATATCCACAAAGACAGAAGTCACAAATGCTCAAATCAGGTGACCGCGCAGGCCGCCCTAAATCACCCCTCAGAGACACCAGAAGTGCTGGAAACATTCGTCTCAAAACATTGAGTGAATTTCGGGCTGTGTGAGCTGTAGCCCCATCCTGCAGGAACCACACGTCCCCCAATCCCTCATCTTCAACAATCTCCTCCATTCTGGGCTGCAGAAAATTGTGCAACATTCATAATTCATCGGAATTCTCGGTCACGGTCATTCCTTCCTCCTCAAAGAAGTATGGACCTATCACGCCAAATTGGGATAGGGCGACTGAAATGGAAATGTCTACGAAGCAGAGCGAAACCACGCGCACCTCCCTCCCCCCCTCCTTCCCGCGAGCATTGACTCCTCAAAACTGCTCAATCGGTTCTGCCGCCCCCTGTATATATATATATATATATATATATATATATATATATATATATATATATATAAATATATATATATATGTATATATTATAAGATATAAAGAGAGCGAAAACAAAAAATTAATAACGCACACCAGAGATTGAGAGCTACAAAAACCAATCGCCTGGAAGCCACCCCTCTTTGTAAATATATTCTCCATGTTTTTCATATATTATATTATATATATATATATATATATATATATATATATATATATATAAGTCGCCGTAATTAATTTTCCGCCTAAGACTAGGCTATATTGAAAAAACAAAACTAATCAATAAAAATAAAAGCCAAACCAATAAAAAAGCAAGAATATGGAAGTTCGCCAAGGCGTCGGGGCATGTGACAAGGAACCAAAAGAATCAAATAAAATGGCGGAGGACAACCTCCTTTAAGAAGCCAAAAGTGTGTGTAATTCTGTGTATACGAACCAGTTCCAAGTACAAGGGGAAAGTGGGAGCGGGAGAAGGCAAAGGGCACGAAGCTCACCCAAAATGAGACATTAAACAAGAATGTGCGACTCAGCCTAAGGAAGAACAGCTTGCGGCAATCGTGTGGTCACGGAGATTAAAATAGTCCGAGAGCATTCATGGCGTTTTGTGCGCCGCTAAAGATCATAATCTGGTCTCGAAATCGGACACAACGCGCTCTCTCTCGTACCGAGCGGTGAACTGTAATCGGCTTGCTAGTTAAGAGAGACGAAGCCCCCGATAGCTCCCCGCTGACTTCAAACAGAGGGGATAGGCCGGGGAATCCGAACCCCTCCTGGGAGTGGGAGAAATCCGTATACACTGGAACAGATCCAGCGTTACACGGAGTCTGCTCCCAAAAGGCCAAACACAAAACTCACGGCGGCATGGAAGCTTTGGTAGCAGATGGTTAGCGACAAATAGTCAAAGGTGGTACCCTTCAGGGTGGCGACCTTGGCAAAATCAGAGGCGCCCCCGGTCCGAGAGCTACACCCAGCTCTCAAATGAGTTTCCTAGCCCTATACCCAAAGGGATTAGGGAAGGACTGGAGTCTCTTGGCGGCATAGGCACCGTCGAGTTCAGCTGCGAATGCAGTGAGAGTCATTGGCGACAGAGAGGCATCTGGCTCGCGCGTACAGAAGCATAATGACTTCTCCCTACTATCGACAAGTAGGCTCTAAATGGGGGCATGTGCGCAAGCACCGGTCGCCAGGCGAAGAGTCCACCTTGCGCAATACACACTCGGATGTGGATGCATAAAACTCGCATCCATAGTCAAGCTTTCAAGGAACAATGGATCGATATAAAAACAAGGCTGTAGCTGCATCAGCAGCCCAGGTGCTGAACGTGACATAATGAAAAAAGTCCATTGCACAGATACAAGAGACCCTAAGTCTACGAATATGATCCTCCCAGGTGAGGATCCTTTGGAGGATCCACCGCTTCAGAGCAAACCAACGTAAACTTAAATGGAGGCATAGGAAACAAAGATCCTTTGGTGCTGTTCTTTTAGGGAGGATGGCTTTAGGAAGCTCGGAGGACGGTCTCACGACCACCTCCAGAGGTGTTGCCTCCTGCGAGTCTAACGACACTGTGGAGGTGGGCGACCGTTCCACCTTACCGCAAACGGTCGCATTCCGGGAGGAGGGAGCCCTGGTTTTAGCCGAGGCTGGGTTTGAACCCTTTTATCCTTCTAGCTCAATAAGGGGAGCGTCAGGAGTGAGTAGTACAAGCAGAATGGGTCCGAATGGGCGCGAAAATGACAGTGCTAGTAAGCTTGGTTGGGCCATGAGCAGAGAGTGCCTAAATTAAAATTGAGGCATAACACTTCCCTGGCAGCGCTTGGTGAGCCAGGACAAAGTCATTACCCTCACAAAATGAGTGAAGATCGTAGCATGAATGATAGAATTTCCTTCTCCAGTAGATACACGCGATAGAGACTTATCGTGTACGGCCTTGGGGCAACTTACACAGACTTCGGGTAAAGCCGACTTTGCACCTTTACATGAGAAATTCATATGGCCAAGCAGTGACAGTAGTAGCACTTCTACAACAGTGACACGAATGCCTTCGCGCGGTAGAGATATCTACCAGCATGCACCAACTCAGTAAGCCTGTCACAGTGAAACGTGAAGCAGATTGCATGGGTGGGTCTTGAGACTCCTTCCCGTTTTATGATCCGATGTTCAACTTTGACGGCTCCTTGGTCAGCCAGCTCTTCTATGGAGAGGTCCAAGAGTTCCCTCGCGTAGACCACTCCTTTCATAAAGTTCATCGTAGAGTGTGGCGTCACACTCACCGGCGTGCCATTAAGTGTTCTAAGGGCACTAATCATGGTCGCTGGGTTGAATTTAATTTAACCCAGCGAAGGGGTGTCCCTAATTTGCACTCTGTTTGGGTAAGGATAGTTCCTGTTTGTACCAGGTGGTGAGAGGAAGCGAGGGGAATTTTCCCAGGACCCTTCAGAGTTCATGGCAACCCTGTGACAACGCTGGCCTAATGTTCACTTAGTTCTGAAGGGTGTGCAGCTCCTCCCCTTAAAGTTGGGGTCTTTCGAGAGAGCCGGGAAGGTCGGAGGTTTCGCAGGGGCCTGGAAAAGGGGGTCTTTGGGTAGAGACTGGGAGGTGAGGCGTTTGGGTAGAGGCTAGAAGGTGGGAGGTAAGAGTTTGCGATGGGATTGGGGATATGGACTTTGAGGAACTGTGAAGTGGGGACTTGGAATGGGCCTAGGATTTCTTCCAAAAGCGAAGAGTTGATTTTTTTTTTTTTTTTTTTAAGAGCTCATGTGGCGACTGCCTACTTAGGCATTAGTCGCCGTATTAAAACTGGCCTAGTTCTAGGCTACTTTAAAATGAAATTAAAGAGAGAAAAAAAAAAAAACACCCCAAAAGGGGGAAAGGAAGCAAGCTGGTGCGTCGGGGAGAGGTCCCCCCGGCGCAGGAGCGTGCAACTAAAGAAAAACAAACAAACAAAAAACAAAAAATGCAAAAAAACAACAAAAAACAAAACAAACAAACCTTGCTTAAATAATAGGGAGAAGGCCAGCCTCCCCCAAGAAGTCAACAAGTCCACAAGTCAGTGTGCACGAATCTGTCCCGAGCACAAGGGACAGGCGGTAGCGACCCCGCCCATCCCGGTACTGGGACAGGTATCGTGCGCAAAGATCACCCAGACTGGGACATTCGACAAGAATGTGCCGAACAGTCTGGGGGACGACGCAGTCGTTGCAATAGGGCGCAGGCGAGCGCTCCATCAGATAGCGATGCGTCACACGAGTGTGTCCGATTCGGAGACGACAGAAAGCAACCTGAAGCCGCCGCGGCATTGGGGAATAGGTCCATGGGAACAGTCGCGGCGCAATGGCATGCAACTTTAAGTTCCCTTCGACCGTCTCCCATCTTCTTTGCCAAGCAGTCCGAAGAGCTGCCCGTATTCCTGCCATGTAGTCGGTGTGAGGAAGAGCGAAACGCTGGTCCGGTCGCAGAGTCCTCGCGGACTCTTTGGCGCCCTCATCGGCGCGCTCATTCCCCGCAACTCCTACATGTCCAGGAACCCAGCAGAAGATAATCTCGACATCTGCCCGGCTCACCAAAACCGTGGCGTCACGGATTTCGCGAACCAGGGGATGCAGAGATTCCAATGCCCCGAGAGCACTCAGGGCGCTTTGTGAGTCGCTATAGATCACAATCCGGTCTCCGAACCGGGCACGTCGCGTAATCTCCCGTACCGAGTGGTGTATTGCCACCAGCTCGGCCGTGAAGATAGACGCAGCGCCTGGTAGAGCCCCGCTGACTTCAAACAGAGGGGATACGGCGTGGAAGCTGACCCTCTCTTGGGACTTGGAGCCATCCGTATACACTGGCACGGTACCAGCGTGACACGATGTGTGCTCCAAAAAGGTCGAACGCAATACTCCCGGCGCAGTACAAGCTTTGAGAGCAGAGGCGTGGCGACAAATAGCCAAATGTGGTACCCTCCAGGGTGGCGTCCTGGGCAGAACCAGGGGCGCCACCAGCCCGAGAGCTATATCTACCTCTCGAAGGAGTTTCCTGGCCCTAAACCCAAAGGGCTTAGGGTATGACTGGCGTCTCTCGGCGGCATAGGCACCATCGAGATCAGCTGCGGATGCAGTGAGAGCTGTTGGCGACTGAGGGGAGCGCCAGGCTCGCGCGTACAGGCGAGTGATGCACTGCACGTGGCGCAGAGCGAGTGGCATCTCCCCAGCATCGACCAACAGGCTCTCAATGGGGGAAGTGCGAAAGGCACCGGTCGCAAGGCGAAGGCCGGTGTGGTGGATTGAATCCACCTTCCGCAATAAACGCTCGGCTGCGGATGCATAAAACTCGCATCCGTAGTCGAGCTTCGAGCGAACAAAGGATCGATAAAAAAGTAAGGCGGTAGCCCTATCAGCGCCCCAAGCGCTAAACAAAACGAAACGGAGAATGTCCATGGCGCGGGTACAAGAGACCCTAAGGCTGCGAATATGAGCCTCCCAGGTGAGGCGTCGGTCGAATACAAGACCAAGGAAACGGTGCGACTCAACCACATCCAGGCGCACCCCATTAAGAAACAAATCTGGGTCGAGGTGAAGCCGTGGATGGCGGCAGAAGTGCACCACCTTAGTCTTGGCCAAAGAAAACCGAAACCTGTGCGCTTCGGCATAGCGAGAGACGCGGTTCAATGCCTGTTGGAGTCGACGCTCCAGAGTTGGCATCTGGGCCGCGCCAAAAGAGATCGAAAGGTCGTCCACGTAGAGCGTAGCGAGAACATCTTCCGGCAGCACCGAGGTGATGCCGTTGATGCTCAGGGCAAAGAGTGTGACACTGAGGACACTTCCCTGCGGGATACCCTCTTCCTGCTCCTTTGGGGCAGAGAGGGCTCCCCCCACCCGTACGCGGAATCGACGATCTCGCAAAAATTCAGATATAAACATTGGGAGGCGTCCCCTCGCCCCCATCGTGTGGAGAGTCTCCATGATACCGTATCGCCATGCGGTATCATAGGCCTTCTCCAGATCAAAAAAACACCGTGGCGTAGTGCTGTCTACGAAGGAAAGCCTCGCAGACGGCATTTTCCAGTCGGAGCAGAGCATCCGACGTGGAGTGAAACTTACGGAAGCCGCACTGTGCAGAAGACAGATGGCCTCCGCTGTCCAGGAAATAGGCTAATCTAACATTTACCAATTTCTTCACCAACTTGCACACGCAAGACGTTAGAGAGATTGGGCGGAAACCGGTCGGAGTAGAGTGATCTCTCTTCGGCTTGCGAAAGGCGAGCACAGTAGCGATTCGCCAGGAGTCTGGGAGAAGACCTTCCACCCAGATCCTGTTGAACAAATCTAACAGAAAGGCCATGCCTCGCTCACCCAGGTGTCGAAGCATGGCGTACGGGACATCGTCCGGACCATGGGCGGTGTCCGCGCACGAAGCGAGAGCGGAACGCAACTCACTCACAGTAAACTTGTCGTTGAAGGGTTCTCCGCCTCTGGAGGTAAAGTCCAGCTGGCGGCCTTCCGCGACATCACGACGTGCATTGAATGCTGGCGGAGCAGCATCACGGCTAGAGAATGCGGAAAAAGCGGTCGCTAAGGATTCCGCCACGGACGCGGGGTCCGAGATTGCGGTCCCATTCTCCTGGAGAACGGGAGGGGGGTCCTGCGAGAACTTGCCCCGAATCCTTTTGACTCGCTTCCACACCTCAGCTAAAGGGGTCTTCCCGTTAAGTGAAGACACGTATGCCTGCCAAGAAGAGCGGCGGGCGTGCTTCGAAATATACCGGAACCTAGCCCTAGCCCGACGAAATTCAGCGACAGTGAAATCGTTCGGTTGGCGCTTATAGCGCATGTAGGCATAACGCTTCTGTTTGAGGGCCGTCTCACACTCGGCCGACCACCATGGGAGTGGTCGGCGTGCAAAACGGCCAGACGTCCTAGGAATAGTAGTCAGGCCCACGGCGATGAGGTTGCCGGAGAAGAACTCAACGGCCTCATCTACCGACCTAAACTCCTCGACTGAGATAGAGAATTCAGTCATTTCCTGAAATGCAGGCCACCGCGCCCGCGCCAAGCACCACCGAGGTGGTCTCTCAGGCGGCAGTTGCCCTGAAAATGATATTTGAATGGGAAAGTGATCACTACCATGGAGGTCATCGACCACCCCCCAATCAAAATCAGGCTGTGCATCCGAAGAGCACAAAGATAGGTCAAGGCAAGAAAATGAAGCGGTTCTCGGACAGTGATGCGTAAACTCATCCACGTTTAGGACACCCATCTCAAGCTCTTCGATGAGATCGGCAAGGACTTGTCCCCTGGGATTTATGGAGTAATCTTCCCAGAGAGGATGCCTGCCGTTCAGATCTCCAAGCAAGAGATAGGGCCTCGGCAACCGTGCCACGACGCGGCGGAAGTCCCCCGCGTCGAAGTCAGCTGACGGTGGAATGTACGCAGAAATGATAGTATACCTCCTATCCAGGTGTAGCTGCACAGCCACTGCCTGAAAGGAGGTATCTAAAGAGAAAGGAAGAACGGAGACATCATGCCAGGTGTAAACCACGCATCCCCCAGCCCGGCCATCCCGCGGTGGTGGGGTCGCAAGACCCTTATACCCTGGGATGGCTGGCAGGGGGCACGCGCCTAGCATGGTCTCCTGCAAAAAAAATAGCTAACGGGGAACGGGACGAGGCGAGCCTCCGCAGCTCCTCCCAGTTGGCCCGGAGTCCACGGCAATTCCATTGAAGGAATATACCCTCCAGGCCTAGCTCGGAGGAGACGCGGGGGCCCTCCTCGAATTAAGACCCTCACGGGAATGGCCGTACGCTTCCCGGGGGCAGAACCCCGGGCGCTGTTGGCCGGACAAAGCGCTGGAGGCGCTGTCGCCTTCGAGGACTTATTGGGGGAGGTTGGGCTCGCCATGCGAGTCTTTTCCTCCCTCCGCCTCGAAACCTTAGGCGGGCGCTGCGGCTTCGGAGGCGGGGAGGGCCTCTTTTCGAGGAACCACCGTCTCCGAGCCACTCGCTCCACCTCGGGGCGTGGGCGAAGGAGCCGAAGCTCCTTTGTTGCTGTCCTCCTTTCGGGGGACAGCTTTAGGAACCCCGGAAGATGGCCTGGCGACCAACTTCAGGGGTGCTGCCTCCTGCGAGTCTAACGACTCGGTGAAAGCGCATGGACGTTTCCCCTTATGGGAAACTGTCACGCTAGGAGAAGGGGCGGGAGCCCTGGTTTTAGCCGGGGCTGGGTGTGAACCCTTCATGCCGCCAGCTTTACCAGGGTAGCGCTCGGGTTGAGTAGAGCCTGCAGAATGGCTCTGAATTGGCGCGGAAACAACCGTGCTCTTTGGCCTGGATGGGCAAGGAGTAGAGGGCGTCTTTCTAAGCATTGAGGCGTAAGATGTCTCAGGCAGAGCCGGGCGCGCCAGGACTAAGTCCTTAGTCTCGCGAAATGGGAGTCGATCCTGGGCCTGAACGGCCAGGATTTCCTTCTCAAGGAGATACGCACCACATTACTTTGAAGAAGCGGAATTGGCTCTCCGCAATTGACACACTTGACCACACACGATTTGGACTTATCGTCTGTGGCCTTGTAGCAATTTACACAGATTTCGGGTAACCCCGACTTTGCACTTCTACATGAGCGATTTGTATGGCCGAAGCGGTGACAGTAATAGCACCTCTGCGGCAGTGGCACAAATGCCTCCACGCGGTAGCGGTACCAACCGGCACGCAGTGACCAGGGATCTTGTCACAGTCGGACGTGACAAAGAGTGTATAGGTGAGTCTCGAGGCCCCTTCCTGCTTTCTCATCACACGTTCGACCTTGACCACCCCATGGTCGGCCAGCTCTAAGGTGATGACCTCTATTGAGTATTCAACGAGTTCCATCGCATAAACTACTACTTTAGCAAAGTTTATGGTAGAGTGTGGTGTCACACTCACAGACATGCCATCAATTGTCCGAAGGGCACTAGTCATGGCCGCCTTGGAGGGATTCGATGCATTCGGCAAAAGGCTCCCCGTACGAGAAACGGATCACCTTCGGCTCTCTACCAATCACACTAGCTAAAGCTCTCCTCTAATTGATCATGTTGCCCTTAGCCAACATGGTGCTATCAGTGGAGCGAATAACGAGGAAGCGTTTGAACCCAGCAGGCTCGAAAACGCCGGGGTAATCTCTGAATGAGAGGCCCCTTGTTATCGAGGCTCCGCCCTGCGCTCTTTTGGTCATAGTAAGGGGCTCTGCCCCCGGGGAGGCAGAGGGGCCGGATGTGCCGATATTTGCCTGGTCGCTTTCCGAAATGGCAGCAGACCCATCCTTCCCCGCAGCCCCCGTGGATAGAGGGTAGCCCCGAGTCTTTTTTTGTTGTTTTTTTTTCTTTTTAGGACAGGATGGCGAGGAATGAACACTCTTCTCCTCTCCGCCGACAAAAGCCCCCAGGTCAGATGGCCTGGCCTCAGCAAGGTCCTTCTCCGAGATGAAGAAGGTCCTAGCAGTCGGGGGAGGAGGAGTTCCCTCCCCTTTTTGTACTGCCTTGGAAACCCTAGCCGTTTGAGGACAACCTTGCATAGGAGCGGACTCGAGTTCGGTGCTTGGCGCCGAGCCCGGATTCGCTCCCATGGAAGGCACTACCGTCTGAGGCTGGGTTGCGTCAAGGACCATGTCTATCTCGGGTGGGGCCTCCAAAGGGCCACCCAGCCCCCAGGACATCACAAGTCCTATTGACAGCAGTGTCATTAGTCTCGTCTTGGGAGGCACAGGCCTTGACCCCCACTATATTTAGTATTCTAGCCAGCATATCTTGTGAGTGAAGCGACCAAAGGGGCTCGCCTTCCCTCTCCTCCCTAAGGGGGTTTGCCCTACCGAGCCGCTTTAATGGGGAGCGGTCGGCTATGGGCTGCCTGTTGGCTTTCTTAGCTGTCCCCTTGGAAATTAAAGGGGAGACTGCCGCTGGAAAGAGGGAGGTGCCCGAAGGCACCTACAGACAAAGGGGTGAGAGGGAGTCTCCTACACCCGTAGGCGAAGGAGAGGAGTAAGCCTTTTCTCCGGTTAGAGGAATTTGGAGGGTCCTCTGCGCAAGCACAGGGGAGGAGGAACCTCCATTTTTTCTGTGGAGCTGCCCGAAGGCGGCTCCGTTGATTGTGTGGGAGAAAGGGGAAGGATTTTTTTTTATTTGCATCATTGAGCATGGTGACCCTAAGGTTTTCACGGGGTGCCACCATTCGAGACCACCCTTCTCGCCTGGTGGCCTGGCAGTCCATCAGCACGGCGGCTCCACCTTGGACGTGTCATAAAATTGTTATAGTGTAAAGAGAAAAGGAAAAGGGATGTGAGGAAGGTATGGGTGGGGATGAAGCAGGTTGTTAAAAACTTACCATCCCAAACCGGAGCTCAGGGGTTAGGGAACATTGTCCTCTCCCCCCTCAGCCCCGATCCGGGATAGTAGGCTGTGAAGAAAGTCGGCATCTACCCTGTGAAAATAGAAGCCGACCAGAGAAAATTATTGGAGAAGTTGTAGGGGAAGTGACGAAGTAGGGGAGAAATACAGGCTGTCTGAAATAAGGAGAAGAGGCTAACCTGGGGCCGGATGGGGCACTGAGTCCCGTCAGCACGGCGGCCAGGAAGGCAAATCACCGCGCCCCTTAAGGTCACAAGCCCTCACTATGAAGAGTGTGATGAGGGAATGAAAATAAGCCTTTAGAAGAGGAGTGAGAAAAAAGAGGGGGCGGGGCAGAGGTAAGCAGGATAAATGACCGCTTGGTCACAGGCAAGCTAACCTCCCCGTCACCGCCGAGAAGTGGGAGCACATCCGCATCCATCCCAAGACAGACCACGGACGATGAGAGAAATACATTCGCAGTCAACGACCAATGGCATAAAATGGCATAAGAAGTGCGAAAGTTCTGCATTGCCAAGCTCACTAATCGATAACGGGTCGCTCTAAAATAATCTTTCTTTGTCAAGCAAGGGAGGAACATGGCACCAGAATTACAAAACAGAACGCAATCGGTCCCTGTGCTTTATGCCG
>OZ018325.1:201495222-201515222 GCA_963969495.1 Ceratothoa steindachneri | reverse complement strand
AAAACTAAAATAAACTGGTGGGTCTTACAAGAGCAATCATTCCCAACAAATTGGGACTTAAGGAAAGAGGCGTGCACTCAAAGCACCTTGTAACGGACAGCGGAACAGAATAATCAATTTTAACATAGAAAACGGAAAAGAGAAGGTGGTGTGAATAACATACATACAGTAGGAAAGAATTGACGTATGGTGAAACCAGGTAAAGAGAGATCGCGAAAATTGCAAGGATGAGTCGTAAAGGCCGAAATGGAAGGCAATGAAATAATAAACAGGTGGCGGACAACGTCTTAAAAATCATTAAAGTCTATGTAAATAAGATTCATGGTTGCACCGTTTATTATAACTTCCTGATCGAGTAGGAATTGTATTACACACCAATATTACCTGCAAAGCTAATTTTAGGCTGGTACAGTTTAATTATATTGTTTCCGTTTATACGAGTACTGGTTGAACTCTTTTGCCTAACCATCATTGAGAGTTTATATTCATCGAGAAAGTAGTTAATTTTTTTAAAAAGACTATCTGCCGACTACCCACTTGGGCACAAGTCGCCGCACTCACAATAGCCTAGCACTAGCTACTTTAAAATAAGAATGAAAAACAATAACAATAATAATAAGGGGAAATAGTAACAAGGAGGAAGCAAGCTCCTGCGTCGGGGTCGGGGTCGGTCACCCGGCGCAGGAACGTGCGACCTACAAAGAAAACAACAAAAAAACTAGTTGAATATAAGGGAGAAAGCCGGCCTCCCCCCAAAAGTCTAAAGTCCACCAGTCAATGTGCACGCACCCGCCAGGGTGGAGTTCTGGGCAGAACCAGGGCCGCCACCGGCCCGAGAGCTATATCTAGCTCTCGAAGGAGTTTCCTAGCCCTAAACTCAAAGGGCTTAGGGTATGACTTGCGTCTCTCAGCAGCATAGGAACCGTCGAGATCAGCTGCAGATACTTTGAGAGCCGTTGGCGACAAAGGAAGACGCTGCATTCGTGCATACAGGCGAGTAATGCACTGTGCACAGCACATAGATAAAAGCATCTCCCCAGCATCGACAAGCAGGCTCTCAATAGGGAAAGTGCGGAAGACACCGGTCGCCAAGCGAAGGCAGGTGTGGTGGATCGAGTCCATCTTCCGCAATAGACGTTCGGCTGCGGATGCATAAAACTCACATCCGTAGTCGAGCTTCGAACGAACAAAGGATCGATAAAAAAAGTAAGGCAGTAGCCCTATCAGCACCCGAAGCGCTAAACATCACGGAACGAAGAATATCCATGGCGCGGGTACAAGAAACCCTAAGGCTGCGAATATGAGCCTCCCAGGTGAGGCGTCGGTCAAATACAAGACTACGAAACGGTGTAAATTCACCACTTCCAGGCGCACCCCATTAAGAAACAAATCTGGATCGGGGTGGAGCCGTGGATGGCGGCAGAAGTGCACCACCTTAGTTTTGGCCAAGGAAAACCAAAACCTGTGCGCTTCGGCATAACGATAGACGCGGTTTAATGCCCGTTGGAGTCGACGCTCCAGAGTTGGCATCTGGGCCGCACCAAAAGAGATCGAAAGGTCGTCCACGTAGGGCGTATTAAGACCATCTTCTGGCAGCACCGAGGTGATGCCGTTAATACTCAAGGCAAAGAGTGTAACGCTGGAGACACTTTCCTGCGGGACACCCTCTTCCTGCTCCATTAAGCCAGAGAGGGTTTCCCCCCACCCGTACGCGGAATCGGCGAACTTGCAAAAATTCAGATATAAAGACCGGGAGACGGCTCCTTGTCCCCATCGTGTGGAGGGTCTCCATGATACCGTATCGCCATGCGGTATCATAAGCCTTCACCAGATCGAAAAACACCGTGTCTAAGTGTTGTATACAAAGAAAGGCCTCGCAGACGGCATTTTCCTTTCGAAGCAGAGCATCCGACGTGGAATGGAACTTGCGGAAGCTGCACTGCGCAGAACACAAATGGCCTCCGCTGTCCAGAAAAAGGCTAATCTAACATTTACCAATTTCTTTTTCAACTTGCACACGCAGGAGGTTATAGAAATTGGGCGGAAACCGGCCGGGGTAGAATGATCTCATCCCGGTTTGCGAAAAGCTAGCACAGTAGCGATTCGCCAGGAGCCCGGGGGGTTACCCTCTAACCAGATCCTGTTGAACAAATCTAACAGAAAGGCCATGCCTCGCTCACCCAGGTGTCGAAGCATGGCGTACGGGACATCGTCCGGACCATAGGCGGTGTCCGCGCACGAAGCAAGAGCGGAACGCAAATCATTCAGAGTAAATCTGTCATTGAAGGGTTATCCGCCTCTGGAAGTAAAGTCCACCCGCGGCCTTCCGCGACATCCCGGCTAGAGTATGCGGAGAAAGCGGTCGCGAAGTATTCCGCGGCTCATTCTCCTGGAAATCGAGAAAAGGGGTCCTGCGAGAATTTGCCCCGAATCCTTTTGACTTGCTTGCACACCTCTACTAGAGGGGTCTTCCCGTTAAGTGAAGACACGTATAACCGCCAAGAAGAGCGGCGAGCGTGCTTTAAAATATAACTGGACCTAGCCCTACAAAATTCACCGACAGTGAAATCGTTCGGGCGGCGCTTATAGAGCATGTAGACATAACGCTTCTGTTTGAATGCAGCCTCACACTCGGCCGACCACCAAGGGAGTGGTCGGCGTGCAAAACGGCTAGACGTTCTGGGAATAGTTGTCAGGCCCGCGGCGATGAGGTTGCCGAAGAAGAACTCAACGGCCTCATCTACCAACCTAAACTCCTCGACTGAAAGACAGAATTCAGTCATTTCTTGAAATGCAGGCCACCAGGCACGCGCCAAGCACCACCAAGTTGGGCTCTCAGGAGGCAGCGGCCCAGAAAATTATATTTGAATGAGAAAGTGATCACTACCATGGAGGTCATCGACCATTCCCCAATCAAAATCAGGCTGTGCAAGAGGAGAGCATAGAGATAGATCAAGGCAAGAAAATGAAGCGGTTTTTGCGCAGTGATGCGTAAACTCATCCACATTTAGGACACCTATCTCAAGCTCTTCGATCATATCGGCAAGGACTTGTCCCCTGGGATTTATTGAGTAGTCTTCGAAGAGAGAAAGGCTGCCATTCAAATCTCCAAGCAAGAGAAAGGGCCACGGCAACCGTGCCACGACTCGGCGTAAGTCCCCGCGACGAAGTCAGCTGACAGTGGAATGTACGCAGAAATAACAGCATACCTCCTATGCAGGTGAAGCTGCACAGCCACTGCCTGAAAAGAGCTATCTAAAGTGAACGGAAGAACGGAGACATCATGCCGGGTGTACACCTCTCACCTCCTAGCCCGGGCCCCATCCCGTGGGGATGGGTTGCAAAGCCCTTATACCCCGGGAGGGTGGGCAGGGGGCAAGCACCTAACATGGTTTCCTAAAGAAAAAATAGCTATCGGGGAAAGGGATGAGACGAGCCTCCGCAAATACTCCCAGTTGGCCTGGAGTCTGCTGCAATTCCATTTAAAGAATATACCCTCTAGGCCTAGCTCGGAGGAGACTCGGGGGCCCTATTCGAACAGAAGACCCTCACGGGAATGGCCGTACGCTTCTCGGAGGCAGAATCCGGGCGCTGTTGGCCGGACAATGCGCTGTCGCCTTCGAGGACTTATTGGGGGAGGTTGGGCTCGCCATGCGAGTCTTTTCCTCCCTCCGCCTCGAAACATTAGGTGGGCGTTGCGGCTTCGGAGGCGAGGGGCCCTCTTTTCGAGGATCCACCATCTCCCAGCCACCTAGCACACCACTAGGCGTGGGCGAAGGAGCCGAAGCTCCTTTGTTGCTGCTCTCCTTTCGGGGGAAAGCTTTAGGAACCCTGGAAGATGGCCTGGAGACCAACTTCAGGGGTATTGCCTCCTGTGAGTCTAACGACTCGGTGGAGGCGCGTGGACGTTTCGCCATACGGAAAACGGTCACGCTGGGGAAAGGTGGGGAGCCCTGGTTTCAGCGGGGCTGGGTGTGAATTCTTTGTGCAGCCACTTTTACCAGGGAAGCGCTTGGGTTGAGTAGACTCCGCAGAAGGGCTCCGAATGGGCGCGGAAACAACCGTGTCGTTGGCCTGGATTGGCCAGAAGCAGAGGGTGTCTTTCTTAGCATTGAGACGTAGTACGTCCCAGGCAGAGGCGGGCGCGTCAGGACCAAGTCCTTAGCCTCGCGGATTGAGAGACGATCCTGAAACTGAACGGCCAATATTTCTTTCTCAAGGAGATATGCATCACATTGCTTCGAAGAAGCTGGGTGCGGCTCTCCTCAATTGACACACTTGACCACACACGATTTGGATTTATCGTGTGCAGCCGTGGAGCAATTTACACATACTTCGGGTGACCCCGAGTTTGCACGTCTACATGAGCGATTGGTATGGCCGAAGCGGTGACAGTAATAGCACCTCCGCTGCATTGGCACGAATGCCTTCACGCGGTAGCGGTACCAACCGGCACGCACCGGCTCAGGGAGCTTGTCACAGTCGAACGTGATGAAGAGTGTAGGGGTGGGTCTCGAAGCCCCTCCCTGTTTTCTCATTACACGCTCGACTTTGACCGCCCTATGATCAGCCAGCTCTAGAGTGATATTTTCTATGGAGTAGTCAACGAGTTCCATCTCATAAACTACTCCTTTCACCAAGTTCATGGTAGAGTGAGGCGTCACACTCACCGGGGTGCCATGAAGTGTCCGAAGGACACTTATCTTGGCCGCCTCAGTGGGATCCGCCGGATTCGCCAGAAGGCTCCCATCCGAGAAATGGGTCACCTTCGGTTCTCTACAAATTATACCAGCTAAAGCTCTGCTCTGATGGATCATGATGCCCTTGGCCAACATTCTGGCATCAGTGGAGCGAATAACTAAGAAGCGTTTGAAGCTAGTGGGCTCTAAAACGCCAGGTAACCTCTGAATGAGCCCCCCCTCCTCCTCCTCCGACGTAATCGAGGCTCTTCTCGTTCACTTTTGGTCTTATTTGGGGATTCCCCTCCCAGGCGAGCACCGGGGCCTGATTTGCCGATCTTGGCTTGGTCGTGTTCAAGGATGGTGACGGCCTCGTCCGTCTCCACGGCATGCAAACGCTAATCACGTCCCACAGTGGCCCGCTCTGCGAAGGGTGAGTACAGGCCTGGCAGAGCCAGATGCCGCCATTTCGAACCACCCCTCCCGCCTGGTGGCCTGGCAGTCCCTCAGCTTGGCGGCTCCACCTTGGGCACGGCGTAAAATGTATAGTATTTAAAAATAGAAAGGAATAGGATGTGAGGAAGATGTGGGTGGGGATGAAGCAGGTTGTTAAAAACTCACCATCCCAAAATGGAGCCCAGGGGTGAGGGATCATTGTCCCCTCTCCCTTTAGCCCCAATCCGGGATAGTTGGCTGAGAAGAAGGTCAGCATCTACCCTGTGAAAATAGAAGCCAACCAGAGAAAGTTGTGGGAGAGGTTGTAAGGGAAGTGACGAAGTAGAGGAGAAATACAGTCTGTCTGAAAGAAGGAGAAGAGGCTAAACTGGGGCCGGACGGGGCACCGAGTCCCGTCAGCACTGCGGCCAGGATGGCAAATCGTCGCGCCCCTTACGGGCCAGAAAGTAGTCAAAAACTGAAGAATAGAGATCAGGAGAGCCCAGCGAATATGATTTTTTTTAAAGATTTCACTTGGGGAAAATTATTTCTTGTGAAGAAATGATTTTCCTAGTGAAATCATTTCTTCACAGGAGAATAACGAGCTACTAGTTACAATTTGAACTACCATCTTCATTCGTTCATTCTTAGATTCTGGTCGTATTCAATACCCGACCCACAGTCCCCCCACCCCCTCCGAATATGCTACCTTACAAGAATATTTTTTTCTGACGATTCCTTTGAAAATGAGAATCCCTTTCATACCAGTTCTTCAAATGATTCAGTAAATGATCATCCACCATCTAATTTATTTGAAAATCAGCAGGAAGCGACAAAAAGAGGACTTAGGCTTAAACTCCAAAGGTCCGCATTCCAGTTTCGATCCAATTTTAAGTTCTTTTTTTTTTCTCGGCATGACACTTTTGAATGATAAAATTAGATTTCTTTGAAAATTTAGGGCAAGTTGAATTAAAAGGAAAGAAGTCCAGACTTACAAGATAAATTCTTAATTTAAAAAAGCGAAAGCTAACAAAGCATCTGCGCCAGTTTTTGTACACCGGTTTCTAAATTTAGTTAAGTGCTGCTCAAAGGGGCAGCAGAGGAGGATGACCGGAGGTAGGGAAGAAAGGGAAGGGGGTAAGAAAAACAATTAGTTTATACCAATGGAACAATGTCAACGAGAAGGATAACTTGAAGGGAGGGGGATAGATGAAACAGTACAAGATCGGGGTGCCACCCCGCAATCCATTTTTTTAATTAACTCTTAGAATAACAAACTCCCCCAAAATATTAGAACATCACGAATGACCATAGGGTGTATTCGCATGGCATGAAGATTTATTAAGTTATTATTATATTAAATAATATTTAAGACAAATCTGCATTTTCATAAAAAAATGGAGGTAATAATTCAGATTAAGGGCGCACTGTAGGTGGCGCTGTTAGTAAGCTACACTTTTGGGCTACAATATATCTTATAACGCCGTGACCAATCACGGAGTTATATTTTTTTGTTGTTGTTTGGGGGATTTGTAACTTTTAGTCTGTATTATTTACTAAATATCTGCGCCTCTGCTCGTTTCTAGTGTTTTTTTTCTAAGTTAGGTAAGGTTTCTTGATGTCTTTTATTGTTTTGTTTTTTGTTTTTGTATTTTTTTGTTTCGCAGCGAACGATAACAGCTTCTTACTGGCAACGTCGTAGCTATAAATAGAACCCGCTTAGCATTTGTTTCTGATTCGTTATGGCTTTTTCGTGCTCTAGTTGTGCTTCTTCGTTATTCGAATTCGGGTTTATTTCGCATGACCGCGAAAAACTTTTAGATTATTTAGAGGCGCATAAACTAATCAAGAAACCTATAGAAGTAAGTATTTTGTCATTAGGTTAGGTTTTTCTCCCAATAAAAAGCTGTTGGGGAAAAAAACAGTAAATTCAAGGGGACTGCTCGTGGGGGAGATATCCTACGATGATCCTGAGTTTCAATCAAGGGGGAGGGGGTCTGGATATACTGATATACAAAAAATATAACGCCTTAATTGTTCACATCTGACGTCATAAGACATATATTGTAGCCTATAAACAACGCCACCTACCGTGCGCCCTGAAACTGAAGTGTTACCAAACTGGATATTAGATTTAAAGAAAGCAAAAAATAGTTATTCGGATGAGTATGATTGGTATTGTTGGTACTCGTTGCTACTTGTATCAAATAATAACCGAAAGTAGCGAAGGTAGGGAAAGTGAAAAGAGTGGAAGATATATGTATGTATAGTCGCAGGTCCTCTAGCAGGCATTGGGGTCGGAAGTGTGCATAACTGTAGGAATTGGCGCTGGGAATTGTGGTTCCGTCAGGTTTGATTTGTAGTAGGGGCATTACCCCTGCTACACAGGGGGAAAATAAAACCAATATTTAAAAGAAAACGCTCCCAACCCTAAATACTAATGTGAGGTAGATGTAAGTATGTTTGGCGCTAATATGCAAACATCAAAAGAAAAACTGCATGGCCCTAGTAAATGTTCGGTGGGAAGCGAATAAGAGAAATAGCGATGGACAATAACCGAAATAAAACCCAACCCTCAGAAGCTGTGGCATTGCATTTGAAAGCCAAAACAAGGAAGTAAACACCAAGATTCCGAAGCCAATACAGAAACCCAGTTGAGCTAATCTCTATGTATGACCAAACAAGAAAAAAAACATTAAAACCAAAAAAATGGCTAATAATGGAATAGTCACATTGTCAATTGGAATCGCATCATATTGCATTATATATCATTTTGAATTATTTTTTTTCTGAATTAAAATAAATCGACATTTTTTAATATTAAAGAAATAATTTAATTAGCATTCGGGGGCGGGGCTTATGTGTCTGAAGTCAGGAAACACGACATAAAAACATTGAGCATTAGAGCGACTAACGACCTCTGGCAATCGCTATTAATTCGAACCTATTTTTAAGCTTCCGAATTTTGTATAATACTAGCTGATTACAAATAGCGCGGGGGGGGAGGGCTACCATCAAAGGGGAGTATGAAGGGCGAATCCCGTCATTTCGAAATAATCACCTTAGGGTTCGAATTCAAATGATGTTGCCCGAGATTGTTAGGATCTCCAATATTCATTGCATTCCATATTTACCCAAAAATGAACACTAGTTTTTTAATGAATTAAAGAGTTCAAAAGTGGGGTGCTAGGTGAAAAGAGTAAGTTCATACTAAACGAGTTTTTTTTTTAATCTGAGTTGATTCCTTTGTCAAATAATTAGCAAGTGCTGCTCTAAGGCTCATTTTACTTGTGCTGTGTAATATTACTCTTGTTTACGTCAATTACTCTACCAACGAACGAAAAGAAATCCGCCCTCAGAACTTCTCTATTATGATAACTCAAATTCGCATGTGGGTATATTTCAAATTATACGCTGAATAAATAGCTAAAAGACCCAATTCAACACGGGTTAAGATCTATGATCAAATCTAGAACTATTAATGTAATGCTGCAATCACCAGCACACCCGGCAGGTAGCGAGTGGTTTGCCATCCGAGATCATTAATGTACCTACATATTTCGATCAATAAAAAATACATTCTCAAGTTAACACGGAAAGATATTTTCCCGTTACATACATTCGCATATTTCTACACACTAATTAGTATTTGTCCGGATTCACTCATTTCGGGGGCTTGAAATCCCTTACTATATTCTAAAAAAAAAAAATATACAGCTATAAGGTTCAGTTAATAGTGACCGCAAAAATAATCCGTCTCGTGAATTAGTACGGCTATCATAATAAAGACTAATCTTGTCACTTCCCAAATTAAGTAACTTTTAAATTAAGCTTACCGCAAGCAGATCGTGACATCGGATAAATTTGCTAATCTGCAATTAGAAAATCACGGCACTTAAAAAACAATAAAAATCGCCTCGTATTATAATATTAATTAATCGAACTCGAACGTCGTTGGGTCGATGTTATCAGGCAGCGTAACTTTCTCACATCTCACCACAATTTCCGCTAAAAGAAGATTGAAACACTTTTCACATTTCCTTTTGGCGAAACTCCATGCAGAGCAGTGAAGCCAGAGTGCAATTGCCAGATACCTCCATTTCATCGAAACCATACACAACATTTAGTGTATTTCATTAACTCCTGCATTATTTGCCCAAGGCAAAATTGGCAAAATTGATATCTAATTTTATTTATATACATTCGAAATGCAAAAGGACGGATTGAAGATAAACTTATTCTCCTTTACACATTTTTCGAATAAAGCGTCGTGGTTGGGAGTCTCCTATTTTAATAATTAATTCCCTGTAAACTATTAATTTATATTTGGTAACGAATGGTAAGGGGGAAATCACATGTCCAATAAAGAATATAGAAATTGAATACCTTTTACCTTTCCGATTAATTTTGAAGTTCGAAATTAAAATTGGGATTCAATTTGACCGGTTCCTGCGTACTTGCGTTGGGCGGTGCAATGATGATAGATATCTTTGACTTTGATGCATTTCCTCAAAAAACGGATGCAAAACATTGTCTGACACAACTCTCCACCATTTGTTAAGCCACAGATTCTTATTAAATTCCCTCCGGTGCACCATTACATCTCGTCTTTATACATTGAGTTCTTTGTTTGTTTGTTTTAATATACATACGTGAACCCATAGAGTTATAGGTACAATTGTGCTTCTACAGCAGAGGAAACGATTAGAAGTGTTCTAAGAGAGCGATGTTCCGCGTGGTGTTTAGTCATCTCCTTGACAATGTAGTTCTCACGTAAAGATCCCCATAGGCCTCTCTAAACACTTGAAAATTATGTCCAAGAACACACAAAAGGCTTCAAATTAGTTGGTTCAAATATTTGGGGCGGTTTTATATACAAATAAATTTGATTTTGAGAGCTTCGAATGACCCTCAGACTTAATTAGGGTTGATGAGTTTCCTCTATCCTTTTCTTCACTAACCTTTTTACTGCTAATTATTTTTCCTCGTTTACTCTGTATTTCCCCATTCTTTCAGACACCCTGATGGATCCGACTTGAGGGTGAGTGTGTTAAGCCAATTCAAAACAAAGGTCTGACCGAAACCTTGCCATTGCTGGTCCATTTTCTTTCATTTCTTCCCTTGGCTCCAATTCACTTTGGAGATAACGAAAGGAAAATCAATTTTTACGCTTGTAAATGAGGGCAGTTTCAAAAATCCCATTTTGGAGAATCCATGTGCAGGGATGAGGTGGGGGCCAAATAGTCTGGTCAAAATATTGGCTGCTAGAATATAGATTGATGTTTGAAGACTCTCTTCCAGACTTGACTATTCGAAAAATAGCACAAGACTGGACTCCGAGCAGTTTTCTTTAAACTATTCGAACTATAAAGCTTTCACTCCACCACCTTCTTACAAACTTCTCGCACACCCTCTGCGAAGGTACCCTTGTTAAATTTAGTTTTAAGTAAAAAATAATAACAATAATAGACTATCGAAGTTAGAAGAACGAGGAATCAAAAGATGATTCCTTAAAGATGTACATTTGTCGGACAAATAGTGAGGTGTCTTATTAAAGGTTGCAAGAATAATGCTGTAAGAAGCACAACTTAACTTAATAATACGGTAAATAAAGAAAATACCGTGAATCGAACTTCTTCATCGCCCTAAAAACATATAAAAAGTTTCCAAAACTTATGTAACCTTACATCCCCTCTCCACTTCGCCTCCTGAAAATGGTTGCCTTAAAACCGCATCAAAAATAGGTGAAAAATGATCTTCGACTCCACCTCGGATAAAGACCTAAACCACACCCTTCTTCCAAGAAGAATATCTCGCGCTGCAAAATTCCAAAGGGTAAAAGAACATCGTAACCCACCACAACTCCAGGATCTCTCGTTGAGCGGGTCTGTTTACACTTACGCGCTCGTCCCTCATTTAACGAACGAAAATACATCAGAGCTTCCTAACTCTTACTGGTAATTTAGGTAAAGGTGTTTTTAGAGATTTTAAAACTGATGTCCATAGTTTTCTGAATATTGTAGTGTCCTGCAATTTAACGTAGGTTAAAAGTGTTTTTAGAAATCCATATTTACATGGATGGTGTTTCTGAAAAAGAAATTATATCAATTCGCAATCTAAGAACTTTTCCAATTCCCGTTGAATTGACTTAAATTTTAATTTGTGGAAACACGTCAAATATTATATTTAATGTGTTTTGTTTTCATCTTTTCAGATATATGTAGAAAAGCCATTCGTTGGAAAAGAAAAGGTGTCTTGTGTGTTAGACTATGGTTGAACATAGTCGATCAAGAAGTGCATTTGTGAATTCCCTAAAATTGCACCAACAGAAATGCAGATTTGGACATGGCACAAAAGGTTCGGAGGAAGGCTGTATGTGCAAGGCAAAAGGATTTGGACGACCACCATCATCCAAAGAGACGGCCGACCTAGTTCGTGAAAAACTCTAGCGAAGACCCAAGAAGTCCATAAGAAGAGCATTCCTGGAAACTCAGATTCCTCCGACAGTTTGGCGAATGAAACCCTACAATCTTCAGCTCG
The DNA here is from genome assembly GCA_963969495.1 of Ceratothoa steindachneri. Lineage (NCBI taxonomy): Eukaryota > Metazoa > Arthropoda > Malacostraca > Isopoda > Cymothoidae > Ceratothoa > Ceratothoa steindachneri. Next base: position 201,503,568 of record OZ018325.1, on the reverse strand, counting down.
TTGATGCCATAAAGGAAAATAACAAACGAAAGCGCAAACAATTCTGAGTTCATATTCAAAAGAAACTTGAACGAGATGAGTTCGATAAACGTCTTGTTTTCAGTGATGAGGCGGTGTTTATTTGCAAATGCTTCAGAATCTGCAAGGGAGATGGGTCTGGCGTGATGGTGATGAAGACAATGCGCTGTTGAAATCGTCTCCACGTTCATTTAACCAGATAGTCAGACCCTTGCAGTTTTTCTTTCTCTGGGGCTATGTGAAAGGACTTGTCTATGTCATTTCTAATACATATACATAAAGAGCTCAAGCACATAATCATTGCCGCACGGGTGACTTTACCAATAACATGTTACATGCTTAGCAAAAACTGGACTTGATGTGTGTCGTGTTTCAGGCGGTGGGCATATTGAACATTTGTGAAATTGTTCATAGAATCTACATAGCTTTGAATTTCTCATTCAGATTTTGAAGAATAAATTCTTATATTACTAAATATTAAGCCTACTTAGTTTCATTTACCTAGACTATGTAGCTTTTGAGAAATTAGCATCTCAAATGATATACAATTTTTACAAACCCCAAGTATTTAATAGTGAGAAAATAATGTAGATTATTTAAATGGGAAAGAGTAAATGAATTTTATTAACATTCATGAACCAGAAAAACTTTAGTATTCTGAGTGGAAGAGAAATGTTCAAAACCACAATTCAAAAATATACACAAAAATCGATTTAAACAGAAGATAGCGAGATTTTCTCCTATTTTATTTGATGAGTAACTCTAATATAATTTGTGGCATATTTACGGTTTTACCACACGTTTCTCTGATTTCGAAACTAAAACATGTCTCCATCGCATGAAAATTATATACCAAGGGAATATAAAATGTTCCTAGATATGCTAATTACCAAAACGCTACACAACGAATTTCAATTGTTGTTCCTATACAATAAACTCCTATGACTATCTTATGCTGTGTACAGACAAGGATCGATTTGATGGATTTGGACAGAAGATACAGCAGTTTAACAGGAATCCATATTCAAGCCACATGATCTTTGTTTAAATGGAAGCAAGGGCAGACATCGAATTCTTGGGCCAATTGTGCTGGCAGATGAATCTTATGAAGAGATTAAAAACCATAAAATTGTTATCCTTGGAAAATAGAAGATTCCGTGGAGAACTGATCTAAGGTTCAAAAGTTTTAATGGTCATCCAGAAGTTGAGTTTGAATCACTTTTTGAGTATGAGAATCGGGCGAACACTCGAAATAATGAATTAGAACTGAAAAATAGACAATTCGACGCAGAAAATTGCGTAAAACCTTTTTTTACATATAATTCATTTTCAAATATTTCTTAAAATTTGAAATTACTTTCAAATAATGTAAAAGATTTGAAACAATTATATGGTAAATTTGGAAATTTAAAAACATTTTCCAATCATTTTTAAAAATTGAAATAATTTTCCATTAATTTTGGAAAGGTGAAGTATTTTCGAAATTTGGGGGAAATTACAAACTTTTCCAACTATTTTGGAAAATTTGCCACCATTTTTCATATCCTCTTAGGAATTTCAAACCATTTTCTGATAAATTTGAAAAATTTGAAACTATTTTGAAATAATTTTAGAAATTTTAATCAATTCTCAATAATTTGGGAAATTTAAAAGCTTTTTCAAATAATTTTGGAAAATATTTGCAAGTTAATTTGAATTAAGATCAATCAGACTTTGTCGCCTTCATACATCTGCTTCAAACGCGATTTCCCTCCCACTCACACAAGACCATAAGGCTCTGGACATGAAGACAAAGAAGAGTGAGGAAGAGACTGTTGGTAGGAGAGTAACAATGAAGAGTAACGAGGAGACTGTTGGTAGGACGGTAACAAAGAAGAATGGCGATGTGACTGTTGGTATGAAGGTAACAAAGACGAGTGACTAAGAGACTGTTGGGATGAGAGCAACAAAGAAGAGTGACGAGGACATTGTTGGTAGGAGGGTAACAAAAAAGTGTGAGAAAGAGACTGTTGGAAACTGGTATCAAATAAGAGTGACAACGGGACTGCTGGTGGAAAAGTAACAAAGAAAAGTGGTGAAGAGACTGTTGTGACAACAGGACTGTCGGTAGAAGGGTAACAAATAAGAGCGACGAAGAGACTGCTGTTGGTAGCAGGTAACAAATAAAAGTGACCATAGGACTATTGGTAGAAGGGTAGCAAAGAAGAGTGACAAATAGATTGTTGGAAACGGGTAACAAATAAGAGTGGCAAAGAGACTGTTGGGAGCAGGTAACAAATAAGAGTGACAACGAGACTGTTGGTAGCAGGTAACAAAAAAGAGTGACGACGGGGCTGTTGTTAGAAGAGCAACAAATAAGAGTGACGAAAAGTTTGTTATTGGGAGAGTAACAAAGAAGAGTTCCGAGGAGACTGTTGGTAGGGGGTAACCAATAAAAGTGGCAGAGATGATAGTGGTAGCAAACTACACAACAACAGACTTCGAAATCGAGTTGTTGGAGGAGAGAAATTAAGTGAGAAGTTGATGATTGGTGGATGCCGCAAAATTCCACTTGAAGTCATTGGATGGATGTGGATGCGGTTTGCGCGAGAAAATCGAACACTAACGAAAGTTTTAGAAAGTGATTGAAAAGTAGGTGATATAAAAGATAGTAAAGTTAAGTGAAGATGGCAAGTGGGTACGCATCTCTCGATAACATATCTTTGTTCCGCAACGAGAACAAGTGGCTTAGAGGCTGGGATCAACATGGACGACTTGTAATGCTCTATAGGGTGCCTTATTTAACCATTGTGGATAAGAGAGAGAACCGAACGCTTTCTGTTGTGGAACACTGCTACTAATAATACGAAGTGCAAAAGCGACCGAATTTCATTCTTCGATATCACTGCACCTTCTTCAACTCCTCTGCTCACTGTTTAGCAACTATCGCCATAATCGAAAACAAGATCTGCTGACCAAAGTTGCTTACCCTCACTATTTCGGATTTATGACCATACGACTTCCAAAACTTTCAATAATTTCCGGGCTAACCTTGGAAGGACCTTGACAATTATATCATTTGAAAGAGAATGTAAAACAACATTTGGGTTTCAAATTTCGTTAAAATCGGCCGAATAGCCATGATGTTATTGCCAAAGCAAAATAATTCCCCGATTAACCTTGTGATGAGCTTGGAAATTATACAGTTAGAAAAAAGAATGTAAAACAACATAAGAGTTCCAAATATCGTTAGAATCGGCCGAATAGTTACATTGTTATTACTAAATCAAATAAAAGCAAAACGGGAACCGACGGAGAGACCGACCGAGCGACTGACATAGCGAGATATAGAGTCGCACGCGACTAAAAATTCAGTTTGCCTTCTTTCTTTTAATATATCATTCTTCTTTTTTTGCCTTTTCCTACTCCTCATATCTGTTACCTTAATCCATAATCTTCAATCAGTACACAAACAATTCCCCTCTGAGCACATATCATACAACCAAACATCCCTAGGAGAACGTATCATCAAACATTGAATCACGTGTTAAGATGAACCTTGTTAAGTCTTTCAAACAGTCTGTATGCATGTATACTTAGCCACATTTACATTGGAAGCGCCTACAAATAAAGTTCATAGTATGAAACGCCTACATTCATAATAATAAAAAAAAATGACCATCAACTAATTACCTTCAGCGACCTGATTTGCAGTAGATTGCTATTTAATGAGTTCCAGAACGTTGAAAGGTTCGAGCAACATCTGTTTTGCAAGGATGCTCAGTCTCGATTTCATTGCACTCAAATACGTAGTGTTAGAGCGTTCAGAAATGCTCAAAAGGATAAAAATAGTTCCATTATGGTATGGAAAAAACTGGACGAATCGCCTAATAGGTCATTTGAGTGTTGGTAGCAGCAGGTATGCAAAAGAAAGCGACATTTGCCAAGTTAAAGAAATTGGATGCGTAGGTGGACAGTTAACTTTAAATGTCAGTGTGAGTGCAGGTCACCTCTCCTGCATAAATACACGAGCGCCTGTCAAGGTCAGCTAATAACTTTCGACTATGTATAATGGACTTGCTGGGTACCTTATGAAGCAATTTCTGGAGTGGCATAGATCCAATCGGGAGTGATAAGAATAAATAAGGTCTCATTTTGGCGATTTCTTCTCTGGTTTAAGGATAAATTCATCGATGTAGTTATACAAGTTTACTGATGACGAAGAATGAAGTTCGCATTCTTAACACCAGTTTAAGACCTTTTTGGATGAAATACGTCAAACACTAGGAAACCTAACATAAAATTACTAATAATTGTTTGTAAAACACCAACTGATCATAACTATGAATTTAACTATGTAAATGAATCAATTTACAGTCACCTGATTCGGATTAAAACGTAAACACAATCCTACGAAGTGCGAAACGGCAATTAATTATACATACAATAAGAAGAGATGGAAAGAAAAATAGTAGTTTACGTAACTCATTCAGAGGTGGGATAATTCTCAGCAGTGAGGCTTCATTTGCAATTTTTGCCAGCTTTCGGCATCAACTCTTCGAAACAAGAGAAAATGACGTATTCATATATGGCTTGGGTCTGATCGCAAGCTCTAACCATCTGTAGAGAGCAAAAGACATCAAAGATAATCTGGGATTGTTGTGCCTCCAAACTCTTGAAAGGCATCGTAAAATGATCAGGATTTATGTGACGCCGCCTTCTTCTTCGGATAAGATAGGACTAAAACGCCCCTGCATTTGCCTAACCAATGAAGCCCTATAGAAAGATGCCATCTTGCCCCCCCCAACCCCCAATACAGAACAACAACGTAAGCGATTACGTAGTATGCAATTAATAGTGAAGAAACGGAGACCATTTTCTTGATACCATAAAATAGAAAAATGAATTACACCATTATTTTCCATTTCGAAGAAAGAATTGGAAACAATGGGAGAAAGAACAATGAAAAGTGATGATGAATAATGGCAACTAAAATAGAGTGAAATGTATAATCCATTCAGGATGTTGCAAGGCTCTTACTGAGGATGGTGGCAAAAATGTTTCTAAGAGACATGGGATGTTTTGAAAAAAAATAATAACAACGATATGAAAATAATATAATTTTAGCGGTACAAAATAGTGCAACGTTATAGTTAGTTACCAGCCAAAAGTTTGTTATTCTTTGCTCGCCAATTTTGGCAATAAATTACATTGGTATGAATGTCTTTCATTTTATTCGTTCAACAAAAAAAAATAATAAAAATATTAATTTTAAAATCAAGTAAAATTTATTGTATGAACTATATTCATGTTTCCCCCTGAAGGTTGCTGCCACGTTTGACTCACCACCACTTACAGACTCGACGACTCCGATTCATTGCAGTAGTCGGGTCGCGAAGAGGAAGATCATCACTATCCGAGGACGGAGATCATCACAATTCGGAGTCATAAATTCTTCCTGATAAATGCCTTCACCTTCCAGTTCAAACTCGGATGCCGAACTCTTTAATAATAATCTTCCTTACTGTCTCCAATGTAGCACACGAAGAAACCACACAATTCGTGGTTTCTTCGTGACTGACTCTACTACCAATGAGAGAAATAACTAAAGCAATAGTATTGACGGTCCCTCCCATCTCCCTGCCATTTCTGTGAGTTCCACATTTTCTCTACACACCACCAAGATTCGTGATCTCTTCTGTAAACTCTGCTCAATTGAACACCTTTCCAACAATTCTCCTATTACCTTTTTTTCTATCTGAGACTCAGCTATCAAAGGACACTTTCACTATCACCTCATATCAAAATTACAGTCTCCATTCTCTTTTCAGATTTAAAAGTGGTGTTTGTGCTTGTTCCAACATTTCGAATCTCCAAACCTTGATGTTTTGTTGTTCAAGATCTGTCCCTCGGCAAGCACACTTATCCTCTTTTTCGCCTACTCCTCTCCAAACTCTAATAAACTGTATCATTCTTGGCGTATCTAAACCTCTGTCATGAGACTGTGATATCATCCCATCCACAAGCCAAGGTCATCTACTTTGGATTTTTCAACATTCACCAAAAGGAATGGTAGAATTCACACTTCAAAGACATAGGAGGGCTCGAAGCCTTTACCTTGTCCATTCTAAATGATTTATGTAGAACAAATTATCACGCAGCCTACTCAAATGTCTGATCAACTCACTCGCCTAGTATTTTGGATTGTTTCTTCGCTTCCAATCAATATATATGTGAATACGCAATATTCGCCCTAATTGGCTCATCTGATCACACTCTCATAAATGTATATATCATTACAGAATCTGGCCCAACAGACCCTCCCCCCCCCCGAAGTTTAAATATTGACACATAAACGGATCTGACTGGGAGAGATTTTAGAACTTCTTTTCTGATTTTTCTTGGGAGAACTACTTTCTCTTATGTGGTGATGCTTCTGTCTCCGGCAAGCACATAGCGGATATCATTCTGTAAATATTTCTCTCTTATTCCTCCAACACTTTGTCATCATCCACCCCGTGGTTCAATTGCTCTTGCTCTGAGGCCCTTCAGGCAAGGGCTCGGCTTATAGGACTTGGAAAATCTTTCCTTTATTTGTTTATTACGTATAGGAACCACATTGCAATATGGAATAATAAACTCCAAGAAAACTAAAAAAAATAGCAAATTGAAGTGTTTTTTATAAAATCTTATAATGGTTTCACGTCGATAAATACTCTGAAAAGAGCATTGTTCCCATATACTAGTACCTCTCTTTTGCAAAAATTCTGAATGGACAGTGCTCAAATGACCGGGTGTTTTTGGTTGTTTCCTAAGCTGGGGGTGATATGTGCAAGCAATGCAAACTACAATTTATAAATATACAAAACTACAAAATAATAACGAGCGCCTAAAGATACTGCCAGACGACTTGAAACGTGGAGAGATCATATTGGATTTTAGGAGCTTCGAAACTTGAGACTAAAATTAGCACTCTCCTAAATTTCAACGTTCGGCCCGAAAAGCAATTAGTAAATTTAATAACAAAAAATATCGTTAAAATTATAATTTACATATTTCCTAACGTAAAAAGAATAAACAGTCTAATCATATTTTTGTAAGCCGTTTCTTATTTGAACAACTAACTAAGTTTTTTTTCTTTCCGTTAACTCGAGGAAGTTTAGTACTGTTTTAAAAGGAAACAAAAGAAAGAAATATAATAATTTTGGTTGAATAATTATAAAAATCAGTGTAAGAGAGTGTAGGTAATAATTACAATCTACTGGCTTCTATATATTTAATTTAAATCAAATAAACCATGAGCTTAAAAGAAAACTTTAACTTTGCACTTTAAAATGAGAGATATGGTTGCATTCGGCAAATATTGAAGGCAAGTTTATCAGATGCCACCATGCCCGTTAATTAAATACCGAGATAGCCCTTAAATGACTTTAATCGTATATAAAAAACAATTAAAGTGACTTTGTTTTATTCATGTTAAAATTAATATATATATTTATTTATTAAAAACAAACCATGTACAATAAACCAAAACTTTCTATAGTCTTTTCAGTTAATAACCTTCTGATTAACGAACCGTTGAATCTATATATATATTTTAGAAAGCAAACCCACATCAATGACCAATCTTCTTCTTTCACATTAAATATTGTACGTTAGACAGTTCCCCTAACTTTACTACTTCCATGTTAATTAGAATTACTTTGTTTGCCATTATTAATGTATTTATATTAACTATTATTTTAGTACCCAGAAATATGAGGTTGTCCCTCGAAGAAACGTACCGTGGTTTAAAATAAAATAAAAAAGAAAATGCATTTCTTTCCTGCGGCGCTGGCTCTTATATATATATATATATATATATATATATATATATATATATATATATATATATATATATATATAATATATATATATATATATATATAATATATATATATATATATATATATATATATATATATATATATATATATATATATATATATATATATATATATATATATACATATATATAGATAGAGAGAGAGAGAGAGAGAGATTAAATAGAGAGATAAGATAATATAGATAATTTAGATTATATGGATAGTTTTATAGAGGGATCCACTAAAATAATAGTATTTCCCCACATTCTAAGATATTACTTCGGGAGAGAAATCAAGCAGTTACTCCCCCCGCCTCCGATGCAAACTAGTGGACCATCCTAGATTTTTGGAGATACCCTCTAATATGATTCTATATATTATAAAAACACTCTCGGCAAAAATTTAGACAAAATACATAATATTCAGGGGTTGTGGCCACTCTTTTAAATATTTAAGAAAATAAAAATTGAGTATGAAACCTAAG